>VZRR01010981.1:93975-165081 GCA_013398015.1 Oreocharis arfaki
TGGATGGATGGATGGATGGATGGATGGATGGATGGATGGATGGATGGATGGATGAGCTGCTGAGCTGCTGGCCCTGTGGATTTCAGACCGGCTAAAATCCGCAGCAATTCAACAATTTCTCATTGACAGCCAACGTGTTGCAAAGGAAGGAGAAAAATAAAAGCAAACAAGCAGCCACTTTTTACTGCAGCTTGAATGTCAGCTGGCATACTCTGCCTTGGGAAAATGTTCCCTAATTATACAGCCAGC
The DNA here is from genome assembly GCA_013398015.1 of Oreocharis arfaki. Classification (NCBI taxonomy): domain Eukaryota; kingdom Metazoa; phylum Chordata; class Aves; order Passeriformes; family Paramythiidae; genus Oreocharis; species Oreocharis arfaki. The sequence continues at coordinate 94,225 of VZRR01010981.1, forward strand.
CTTCCAAACACACTCTTCAACTCTCCCACATGTGGCATTTACAGTCGCAGTAATAATACAGCAGCCAGCCAAAAAGCAGAGCCTAAGCACACCTCTGACCTGCAAGTGACCCTCTAATTAGTGGATGCACGAGGTTAACGAAGGCAGCCCTTCTTACCGGAAGGCGTGTTAGCAGCGTGAACTCCAGCCTCAGTAAACTGGGAAATCTATGCCAGCAGGTGTTTACACATTCATTAATGGCGTTGGCAAAACAGAACGCGGCAGAAAAACCCCTTTGTGGTAATGATTTGCTCGGAGTGAAATGAGAGGTCTCTTTTTCCTGCTCACAACAATTACTGCAGAGGCAGAGTGGTAACAATGGAATTGGGTGTTGTGTTTGAAAGCTGCAGGCAATCAATTCCCCAGTTGGCCCGGGATGCTTTGCCAGGGTTTGCCTACGATCACTACCAAGTCAAAAATCCCGTGTTTTATTCCTTTTGTTGGTAGTAAAATGGTTCTGGATGCTTGAGATTTCGAGTGGATTAGCACTTCCAGAGAGCTGGAAGCATTTGGACTTGGGTTGGGAGGGCACATCTGGCCCAGCACAAGGGGGAGAGGCTTGGACAGCCCCAAGGTCTGCACTGGGGCAAGCAGAGCAGTGCTTCTGGAGCATCCCCCAGACCCAGGAGGCTGCATTCCCACCCTCGCTCTTCCTCTCCTCCCAGAGGCAGAATTAGATCACAAAAATCCAGAAATTCAGCACATCTGATTTCTCCCCAGCACTGAGTGGGCAGAGACAGCTCAGCCCCGGCCAAAGGGGTGTAACTCAAGGCACCAAACCCGAAGCCTCAGTGCAGATGGGGTGAGATTTCCCAGCTTGCCTGTCAGTGCTGCTATCAGGACAGAAGGGGAAGGCTGCTGCTGTCTCCAGTCAGATTTATCAAAGCAGCTCCCAGCTCTGTGCTTGCAGTGGCAAATCAATAGCAGGGTTATTACTACAAAGTGCTGATCCCAGTTTCCATCAAACAATGACACGGGCATGTCCCAAAACGTACTCAATCCTCAGTTAAACCTCCTAAGGCATGATCTGGAGCTGACAAGAAATATAACAGGTGAAAATTGCAGAGAAACTGATGTGAGTAGAGGCAGCCCAGGACCGTGCAGTCACAGCAGCACACGCTGGTGAGGGATGGAGCATGAGCAGCTTGTTATTAACAGAAGGGAGTTTGTTATTAACAAAAGGGAAACAGCTATTTTTGTCAAAAGAGTAATTTTGGTGGGAAAGTAATTTTTTGACAGGACACCAAAAATCTGGAAGCTATTTTAAAATTTTCTTTTTAAGGGAGAATAATGTAAATACTTGCAGCTCACTCATCACAACCCCAGTGGGCTCTAAGGATTTCTCATTTGAGAAAGGGAGTATCAGCTCTGTTGACAAAACCGATCATCTAAAGTTCTGCTAATAATTTTCCTACAGAAATGAGGCATTTCTTGAGCAGCCCATCGCTCCCAGAGCCGCCTTGGTGCTGCTGGAGTGACACAGCCCAGCAAGGGACCAGTGCCAGGTGTCCTGGCTTAAACCTGCATCCTCCACCACTCCTGCAGGAAAACCGCAGAGGAGCCAGAGAGGAGGATTTTACACTTGAGAATCCTCTCTTCGCTGGACAACCCTGACTTCTTAGGAGAGAGAAAAAGAAAAGCCTGGTTTCCCTGGTAAATCTGTGATCTCTGTGCAGTAAGTTGAGCTCTCTGCTGCTGCCGGTGTAAGGAAAGACTTCCTGTATTCCTCCTGCTCTAAGGGAGGCGAGGAGCAGAGCTCTACACCTCAGACAGGTATTTTCCAGCTGCACTTGGAAGCAAGGATTCCCTTTGATCCTTATTCTGAGGTGGGATTTCCAGCAAAGCAGCTCCCCCCGAGCGATGGGAAGCAGCCCTACAAAACTTCTGGAGGAGAAGCTGCACGAGGGGGTTCCCCCATCACCCCCAGCCCAGCTGAGAAAACCCGAACAAAGGCGGTGGTGGCAATCTGTGCAGCAGCAAAGAAAACAACCGGCAGCCAGAGGGTGAGGAGAATCGGAGCAGTTTGGAAGGAGGGGTGACAGCACCAGGGGTCAGGGGAGTTTGCCACACTCCAGATTTCAAGCAAGGATGAAGCAGCGGAGTGGTTTTCCCTGGAGAGGTCGGGGTTGACTTGCCAGTGACTGTGGTTTATTGACTCCACTCCAGCCCAGCAGGCACAGAGCAGCCTCTAGAGGGGAAAAATAAACAGAAAATAAAAGAGCTTCCCCCCCGCCCTACCCCCCGCCGTTGGAAGATGAGGGGATTTTTGTCTAATCCCTAAACAAACATGTTTAATGCCATTAAAGACTCTCTGGCATTACTGACACGTATCATTCTGATGCTGCTGCATGCAGAGCACAGGCTGGATTTGTTGCTCTGCATTCACAACCTGTCCCCAGTGGTAAAAACAACTCTCTTGTGTCACCGTGCAGTAGGAATAGGAGGAAAGTGGGGAGTTAACTTCGGGGAAATTGATAGTTTTCAAGAGTTTATGGCCCAATATTTGTAATTAATTTCAATGAACTAGTGCAAATCTCAAACCAAACCAGTTCTCTCTTCTTTCTCTTCTTGTTCTATGCCCTTTCTCTCCTTTATCCCAGTTTGCCTTTACTCTTCTTCTCGACAATCAGTCCAGCTCAGAAAGGAGGATCTCCTCTCTTGCAGGGCAATGGGGAAGGGAACCACAAGGAAAAGAAGGATGCCAGCTGAACAGGGTATCCCCCAGCTCCTGACACCTCAATACAAAATGTTTTCTTCTTCCCATCTTAAAACTGAAGGCACGCACAAGAAAGCCCAAAAGCTCTGTGAAGTTGTAGAAGCCAATATCAACTGAATTGAGCAGATTTTAAATTTTTTTTCAATTGACGCCAAAATAGTTTATTTCTTCTCTTTTTTTTTTTTTTTTTTAATTTTTAAGAAGGAGAAATACTAACCTGGATTTTGTTTTATTGAAAATTAGTGATAATGCCAAAGCAACACAGCATTTATATGAAAAGTCATTGCTGAAGCTGGGAGTATTTAATTCTGCAACACAATGGAAGTCTAATTATCCCTTGAAATGATCCCGTTCTCATCAAAGGCTGTTTCAAAAACTGAATTTCAAGACTTGTATTTCCTAGACATTCCTGACCAGCTCTTCTCTGAGTTACACGGATAGAGATGATTATGTGGTTAGGAATTCAAATCACTGACATGATGAGTTGGACAGGGGTGGCCCAGCTCCAGCTTGTACTCAGAGCCTGCTGCCACTTGACTCCTGCTCCATGGCCTGAGGGCAAAATGAGCTCTGCAGATGCTCATCCTTTGCCCACCACTGTGGTAGGTCTTTTGCAGGCTCCAGGTGAACCAGTGATATTCACAGTGATAAATACTTGCGAAGAAAACAGTTTTGGAGAGGATCTGAAATCACATTTTTCTAGGCTTAATGCAACACCTCTGCACAAAGGGCATCTCTACCCCGGCCCTTCCCTGTTCACAGCTCTCTGAAGCACAGGGCTGCTCTGAGATGTGGGTAGGGATCCACTGGGCAATTCCAGTCTTTCCATGAAGCCTGTAAGACAAACAACACAGTGCAACTCGCCCTCCATGGGAGCAGCAGGAAGAACCAGCTCAGCCTGGTTCCTGAGGGCCGTGCCCACCTCACAGCCTCCTCCCCCTGCAGTCTGTCCTCCTCACAAAATCCCACCTCCTGCTGCTCAGGAGCCCCTCTCCCCTCCCTGATTTCAATGGCACAACCAATATAAACAGGAATTCTTGCCTGCTCAGACCAGCTTCACCCTGGACAGGTCAGGGAGCAACTACCAGAGCAGCTTTGCTGGTGGACTTGGAGAGAGGACGGACAAACAGCCAGGATAAACAACCACTGCTGCCAGCACAGCTGCAGCCTGAGGACAAGTCCCCAGCCTTACAAACACCCTCTGGCTTAGGGCACAGACACTTTCTTTAGGAAGCCTGATGGCTTCTGGCTCTGTCTTCTCACCCTGCTCTGCCTCAGGCTCCCACCCTGGGACCTGCAGAGATGAACGAGGTGCCAGCACCTCACTGTCCCCAGCTCCTCCACCCCCAGCAGCCTCAAGCACAGAGGAACTGCTCCAGCAAAATCAAACCCATGGAGCTGCCACCGAGCCTGTGGCATCGCTGCAACGGTCTTGCCATTCACCTAAGCAAAATAAAGCCACGACCATCCCTCTAGAAGAGGAAGAAAATGGTTTTGTAGGGCTATTAATGATGATGAGGAGCTCAAATCTAACCACACATATAAAACTTTAAAACTCTCATAAACAGATTTGAAAGGGAGCCAGAGGCACTGGTGCAAATGTGAGCTGCTCCAGTACAAAGCAACATCAAACTAAAAGCAAGAAGAAAGAATCAGGGAAGGGTTTTCCATTTTTGTGCGTGCAGAAATAGCTTGAACACAGTATATTTTATAAGCAGGGAGAGGGTGGGTTCATTTTCTTATTTTATTTGATTTTTTGCACCCCTGATTCATTGGCGAGCACTGCCAGAACACAGACACGTGTCAAATGCAGATGTGTCAGGTTCTTCAGGTGGCCCCTGGCCAGGTAAACATCCGACTGCAAAGCCCACCAAATTTTAGTGGGCTGAAGTCTGGAAAAGCGATTAACTACAGAAAGGCCAGTGTATTGCTTTGTACCTGGGGAATGAGGGAGCAAAGCAAAGGCTCTCAGGTCCTAATTAAGAAACTGCCTTTTCACTCCATGGAAAGCCGGAGCGTCGTGAAACAAAGGAAGCTGGTGCTTTTCCAGCAGTGCTCATAAAGCTGTCAATAAGTGAGGAAAGTGGCCTTGATGGTGTGAAAAGCCATCTCCAAGAAAAAAAGGAAAAAAAAAAAAAAAAGAGGGAAAAAAACCTCTTTGCTGTCCAATAAGGCCTAACAAATCATCCAGGAACACATAAATGGCAAATTTAACTGCAAATTAGCAGTGTTTAGGAAATCCAGACAGTTAGCCGGCTAGAAAATAAGAAAACCAAGAGCAGGAAGTTCAAATTCAGCAAATACCTTTGGGGTTTTTTTCATCCTGGGCTTCTCTATTGGGTACTCGAGACAGCAGGGAATGGTCCTTCTTTTGGAAGCAAGATGTTCCTTTTGGGAGCACGATGCCAACAGCAAAGCTACCAGGCGTGGGTCACTGCGGGCACAGGCCAAGGTGGGCACCTCCCCTCCAAAGGATCCCACCACAGGGCACCTTTCTCCAGCAGGATGAGGTTTCGATGGGTTTCCTACAGATCCATGGCATGGCACAGACCTGGTTTCCAGATGTGGCTCCTGCAGCTGTGAGGAAAGTCCATCACCTTATCTTTACAGACTCCAGAGCTTCCAGGGGACTCAAGTGGCTACTTCTCTTCATAAAACCAACGGCGTGCTTTTTATGGATCTCTGCTACAGCTGGGAGCCTGATTCTGCTTAGAAGGGACTGTTAATACAATTACCAGGCTGGTTTTACACCGTAAATTCTCTGCTGTTTTCTTTAGGCTGTTTAGGGGTTTCATTTAGACGTGCCGTGGAAATCAGGTCGGGTTGTTACCACAGCTGTACCGAAGGCTTGGCTGGCACTTGCTTCATAAAAAACGTATTTTCAAGGTTTATAATAGCCATAAAATTTTCCCCTCTCGCCAAAACTTGGCATTGACACTTCAGCAGAGCTCCAGAGGACACTTTCTGGACAATTTTGAAGAAGATAGGCACACACCCCATGCAGTCTTCAGGCATAGAGGTTTTAGGGGGCAGACAGGACTTGGGGGCTGTAATTGGGGTCTGGGTCCACAACATGGCACGGGTTACCCTCCCAAATACAGGCAAGCCCAAAAGGGACTTTAATCCTTTGTCCTCCATTAGGAAGTGGTACCACATCAACGTAATTGCAAGCTGATAAATCTCCTGGTGTGGATACAGTTACAAATGGGGTTTTTTGAGGTGTTTTCCATCTTTTTTTAACTCTATTTCCTCACAGGAAAAATAAATTTTAGCAGTGTAAGTCCTTACACTATTATAATTATCCCAGCACAATTTTGAATGTGCCGTTATTAAAAAAAAAAATCACCGTTTTATCCAGTGTGACCATATTAAATATTAAATGTAAGCCACACTTAATCAAATGAGCAAGGAAGGGGGGGGAGAGAGGAAGCACAGCTCAATTTAAGCGTATTTATTTACCACTAGAAAAACAATCAGGAAACAATTTCCTCCTCCCAGAAGAGTTTGAGATTCCCAGGCAAAATCAGATGAAAAGTTAATCTCACAAATATTCAGGTGTTGAAAGACAGGAAGGAAAGGGGAAACTTCACTAGATGCATGAAAATGGGAGAATGTTTTGTTTTGTTGTATCTTTATGTGGCTTGTTTGTTTGTCTTCAGGCAAGATGCAATTTTCAGCCCAAATCAGATTTTTTTAAATCCATTTCAGAAGATGTTGACTTAAGCCACTTAGGAAGCTAAGCAAACACAAAAGGACAAGAAGGAAAGTTCTTGCAAGGATAAACCCTATTTAGAAGCCAGGAAACTGGGGATGGCCAGGTGGATCAGACCTTGCATGGAGCCCTGGAGGGATTTGTGCCATTAAAAATGTATGTTCATAACTGATCCGGAAAAGGGCGTGAGCAGCGAGGTGGGGAAGTTTGCTGACAACGCTGATTTTGAGAGCATCGTAATGAACTCCAAAACAATTTTATGATACATGGTCAGGTAATTAAATGGCAGATGAAATTCAACCCTCATAAATGTAAAGGGAGTCAGCTGGGAAAAAAATACAATCTAAACTTCCTGTGTGAAATGACAAGCTCCAAGCTGGCCATAACCACACAGGAGCAACGCCTTGGGTTGTGAGAGATGGATTTGTGGAACATCAACTCGTTGGTCAGCAGCAATTTTTAAAAAAAAAAATCAACATTGGAAATTATGAGGACTAAAGAACACACCAGGGAATGCCATGACACCCCTGTGTAGGTCCAGGCTTCACCTGCAGCTTCATCACCGTGTCCAGCTGTTGTTCCCTCATTTCAGAGAAGGTTCTGTGGTGTTCAACCCCTCACACCACTACTTTAGTGTTTTGGGTTGTCACCAGTTATGCAACAGGTCAGGACTTCCCAAATACCAAGATTTCTATGAATTTTAAACTTCAGGACAAGGATCAGCACAACAGATCTATAACCAACAACACTGTGTCCACTACGGCATCACTTTCTGCCCAGGACACCACGTGGTGGTGAAAAACAGCTGGACAGAGTTCAGAACTGGCTTTGATGGGCCACTGCTGAGAAAGATATCAGAAAATAAGACCAGAGGGCTCTGAATGGGAAAAAGCTACACAGCCATGTCTGGTCTGTCCCTTTCTTTCAATATTTTTTTTTCCTCGCTGTGATTTTCCTTCTCATTTACCTCAATCAATCTCTTCTCATTTCCAGGCCAAAGACAATTCTGTAGGGATTCATTGCAGTTGTTATTTTCACGGGACAGCAGCCACGCCGAGTGCTAAATTAATTAGCCATCACCTTCCACTTCCCCTTGCTTAGGGCAGATTGGAACAATTACGCCTTTTTAAAGCCCACCTTCACCCCTGCCATCACCAACCTGCTCTGAGGAGACTCAGCCAGTCTAGCAGGAAGTAAGAGTGAACCCTAAACAGTCTTTGCCATGGTATTTTTAGGATCAAGACCCCTACATTATGAATATGCTGCCACTGTGTGTACGTTGATTATAAGGTTTGCAGTTTAAATTAGAGTATGAGAGCATTGACACAAGGAAGAAAGAGGTGGATATGATCTCCCAGGTTTATGGAGGACATTCTTTTCCTGCAGGTTGTGGTTTAACTACATAGCTAGTAGAACTAGAGATTTCTCTCCCTGTTCCAGGCTTTTTTTTATCCCTTAGAAAGGAGTAAGAGAAGTGTCTGGTTTGCACAGGCAGTTCCACAATGGAAAGGAGAGAGTTTGTAGGTCAGCCCTGAGGCTGGACAGTGAGCTCTGCTCAAAGAGCAGCAGCAGCAGCACCTCTGGTCACTCACTGGATGAACTTTCTCCCTGTATCAAAACCTGGCACCAGTCAGAGCTTCAGTGTGCCCAAAGATCCTTCTCCAATGCATTCTCTGGCTAGTCTGGCATCCTGCTCTGCACTAAGTTTAGCCCTGGGCCAAGTTCTGGTATCGTTCACATCTCATCACTCCGATGATGTTAATTTGGGCACCCTGTTACCCACATCTGTCAGCTTTTTGTGATAAGTGTATTTCTGATCACTGCAGTTCCCCTTTATCTGCAGCCAAGAAAACGCCTCCAGCAACATCTCCAGCAAGTCTGGTCCATATGTTTGGGTTTTGGGGTTTTTTTTTTAGCTAGTAGCTGTTAATAGAACAAGGGGTAGCTTGGGGATGAAAGAGACGAGAGGGGCACTGCAGAGTCATCTGCAGAGCACCAGGTGGACACAACAATGAGCATCATAGCTCGTTTATAGAGAAGAAAGACACCTCATCTCTGGAGCTTTCCAACACTGAAAACACCTTTGCAACCTTCTCACCCCTCCTGGCAGAAGTGCCAGGTACCTGCAGCCTGGAGGAGCAGAAGGCACTGAAAATGCACTTCTGTTCCAGAGGCAGCAGCAGCAGAGGTCGTGCTCCTGTGGGGAGAAGAGAAGAGGAAGAGGAGGGGAAGAGGAGGGGAAGAGGAGAGGAAGAGGAGAGAAGAGAAGAGAAGAGAAGAGAAGAGAAGAGAAGAGAAGAGAAGAGAAGAGAAGAGAAGAGAAGAGAAGAGAAGAGAAGAGAAGAGAAGAGAAGAGGGCAGTCTCGTACCCCAACATGGCTCTTCCTGCTCCTCACGGGTACGGTTCAGGGCACATCAGGGCATTCCCCTGCAAATCTGAAAGCAGATCTTTCAGGGCTGCTCTCTCTCTCTCCCAGGAATTGATTCCTAACCCGACCTCACCTTACGGCAGGGACCGCCGCTGTGAAATGAAACATGACTTTTGAAGGTGTGTTTTTATGATCTATGAAATCACCCAGACCTTTCAGGTAAATAAATTCTGGCTATGAAGCTGACCTCTAAGCCTCTAGCAGATCAGTAAAGCCTCAGGGTTTTTCATTAGGCTTCAATAACATCCAAAAATCCTTGTTTTCCAGTCTTTCTTAAAAATCCCTAGGAAGTAAATTCTCATGGTAAATTTTGCTTCAAATATCAACTGGAGATACAAGTTCAGTAAGTGTAATATCTTAACTGCAGAGTGCCAGAGGCAAGCATACAAGGCTTTTGCAGAGTTATTTCACTGTGCTGCCTATGTTGTCTCTAAATATTCTGTCTTAAAAGTTGGCTTCACAACTCCAACTGGTTTCAGCCACCAAGCAAGTGAGGAACAGCCTAGGCCCAGAGAAAACATCAGATTTCCTTCCTCAGCCTCCTCTGTTGTCAGTCACCAAAGCCCATCAAGAGGCCTCAAATAGAACCAATAATGGATTAACGACATAGGGAAGAAGGACAAGGGTGAAAATCAGATGCTGAAGAAATCTTCCAATGAAGACTGCCTCCAGCCAAAAGGAAAAGCAGTATATCCATCTCTGCATTTCTTACAGGCAATATTCCAGCACGCTAGAAGGTGCAAAACTGAAATCCAAAGAATCATGCAATTAAGCTGCAGAATTGACTAATACAAGAAGTTCTTCAAGCTACAGGCTCAGCAAGAATCAATACAATTTTTTATATCATTTATTAATATAAAAAAACATTGTGTTGGGATAGTAGAGCAGATATCAAACCCACCTAGACTTTTTTCTCAGTAAGCTTGAGGCACAATCCTGTCCCAGAGACAGGATACAAAACCATACAGGTCTGACTAGTCCAACACCAACTGGGGCATGAGGTTTTCAAGCAAGACTTGATTATAGGGAGAGGTCTAGTGACAGGCAAGACCAGAAAGAGCATTCCATGATCAAGGGACAAAAACTCCAGATATGCTCTGCAGACTGATTTCTAGCACCTCTCTATCTCCAGAAAATGGATAACAGCACTAGTAGAGAAAAAGTCCAGCTGTTGCCAATTATAACCCAGCATATCTGTCTCTTCCAAAAAAATGTGGTTAAATACCTCGTATAAATCACGACTTTCCTGAAGTCAATGCCAATTTGCTGCTGCCCAGACTGAGCAGAGCTGTATTTCGGTCTGGTCAGATTACAGTAGGTGTTGTCCCTATGCTCTTCAAGCTCTTTGGAATTCAAACACACTGACACGAACCAAGAAATCTCCTATTGGCTTCCCCTGTGCTTGAATCAGCCTCCACATCTCCTCTGATGGAAGGCACGGGCAGCAAACCCTTTCCCCTCCCCACACGAGCACTTGGTTCACATTAACTATAAACCCCACATCAGATTGCAGAGGGGTGATTCATAGGGAAAGGCAGGGAAGGAGGAATGGCAGCTCTCATGCAGCAAAGCCTTTATTAGGAGGCCGGGGGCGAGGAGGATGTCTGGAACACACCCAGACCTTGCGGGATCCATCTTTCAGCGTGACGTAACCGAGCACACCCATGTGCCAGCTGGTTTGTGTAAAGTCCCTGCTATTGCCCTCCAGCCATTCCTCCAGCCCCTGGTACGACTCTTTCCCAGCTTGCTGAGCTCACTTCCCCCTTGGAAGCAGGAGTTTTGATGAAGTGGAGCGATGGTAACCACATGGCCTTCTTCACCCTCACCAAGTCATCTGCTCCAGCAGGCGTCTGCTCAGGGCATGCAGGATTTCACACATCGGCTCGTAAGGCCCCAGCAGAAAAATAAGAGACACTGGGGATGGAGTGCACCTTGCTGCCTGCATAATTTGGGGGTTTGGTCGGGGTTTTTTTTCCTAAAGATCTTCACAGTCAATTTTCCTTCTGTTTTCATTTGTTGACTCAGCTGCACTCACAGCCCAGGGCAATGGGTCTGGCCTGGCAGGGCCTTCATTCCTGCAGCTCTGTTGCTGGTAACAGCTGGGATCACTGCAGGCCTGAGGCTCTTCAGGTTCTGATTTAAGCAGAGAAAAAAAAAACAAACCCAGACTGCAGGCTAAAAGCGTCCCAGCCACGTAACACTGTCGTGTTTAGGATTTCCTCTTTTCCCCCACCCATATGTTCTTTAAGTCATCAAAGTTTGTTCAGCCCAAAGAGGAGATTGAGGGGAGACCTCATTGTCATCTTCAGTATCCTCATGAGGGTCAGGGGAGGGCCAGGTACTCTCCTGACCAGTGATAGGATGGCCTGAAGCTGCTTTAGGGGAGGTTTAAGTTGAATAGAAGGAAAAAGTTTTTTACCCAGAGGGTGGTTGAGCATGGGAAGAGTGGTCACGGCCCAAAGGCTGCCAGAGCACAGTACAGACAATGGTCTCACACACAGGGTGGGACTGCTGGGGTGTCCTGTGCAGGGCCAGGAGTTGGGCTGGATGATCTTGATGGGTCCCATCCAACTCAGCCTCTTCTAAGATGCTGTGATTACAAAGAGGAAGATCAGGAAATGGTTGAAAGCCTAACCAGAGCCATGCTGTGGAACTGAGGAGCAGTTATTAGGGTTAAAGAACTATTTGTTATCAGTGAACAGGTAATCTGCTGTTTCCAGCCTGATCAATGACATATCCTGGACATTACTCTAACCATGCCTTACTATCACCTTCTGGTTTTGAGACATACCCTCCCCTAAAATAAAACTTGACTGACATTTGACTGAAGGTGTTACATGAAGCTGTTCTCTGTACAGTCTTTAGTTGCAAATTATTCCCATCCTGATCCATCGTCGCTGCATTAATTTAAGAAGGGCTGCAAATCCCAGGAGAACTTCCTGCACCGAGATGTTCCTGCTAGTTTCCCTCACAAAGGAACCATTTGAGCCTCAGGAACCGAAAATGGTGGGCTGAAAACAAGGACAGACGTTGTGGAAAATATCTGAAATCCTCCCATTAGCTCTCTTCCCAGCCTGATGAGATCCTTCACATCCAGAAGACTCTTGGGCAAATGACAGCTTCCAACGTGTACAACATTAGTACATGGCTGGTGTAACTCTCCCTGAGTCACTTCTGCCCTAACACGTTCCCCTGTGAGCTCTGCAGGTGGGATACACACGATTTATGGATACAGAATAACTATTTATTGGTCAATATCCCCCGTAGTTTTCTAGGAGTTACATCCTACCGGGATAAGTATTAGCACACGCAGTGAGTTTCTGCTGGCCAAGGTGGAAATGCATTCCCCTTCTTCACACAGGCTGATTCCCAGTCCTCACAGTTGCTGTCTTATTCTACACTTTCCCTTACAGTTTTATAACTTTTCTTTTTTTTTATAACTTTCCATGTCAACAGTTTCCCTCTTGAATCCTTAAGTCATTATCCCAACAATGACTCTCTGTTTTCGCTATTCCTACCTTGCGTGCCTTTAGCCGACGGACTTTCTCACAGCTCAGAAACAATTTTCTCAGCAAAACAGAGCCAAGGTCACACAGCTGTGCCCCTCCAAACCAGGCCTTGGGTCTGAGAGAGCTGAATTCCTGGGCTGTAGGTTACATTGGGTCATCTTGGCAACCCGGGGCTCGTTTTACTGGCTTAAAAAGATCTCTGCTGATTCCCAGGACAGAAACCTTGCACGGCCATTTGAACACTCAGTTTGAAGCGTGAGCAGCCAGGACAGAGCCCCAAGGGCCAGGCTAAGGCCAGGCTAAATCCCACAGCAGCATGTGTGTGTGTCCCAGCACACGAGGGAGAGCCTGACGCAGACCCAGCCACCAGACCCACAAGCGGCGTGCGCTGGTGACACCACTAGTGAGGCATTTCCAAAAGGAAAAGACATCATTATGTCCTCAAGGCTTAAATGTGTCGAGTGGGGAAGGATGTGTTGTTGCCATTGAGGAGCAGCAGCCACTGAACGCCCCTGAGGTCAGTAGTTGCTGCCTGGATTCATTTCTTTCAAGGAAAAAGGCAGAAAGGAGAGGGGCTGAGCTCTCACAGAGCTCTGTCCTTCAAAGCAACAGCTGGGAATTCACCCCCAGGAGTGCTGTGCTGAGCCTCACTGCGCCTCGAAGGCCATCATTGCATCTGCATAGGAAATTACCGCTCTAGATGAGGGCCAGGGGATACCCACCCCAAAACAGGATGGGTGCGAGCCAGGAACGAGCATCATTTTCACATTTAGCCAAGTGGAAAGACCTCGACGATGCATGGGGAGAGCGGATTCATGGGAAAACTTCGATGGAAGTGAAAGGGGTTTGGAAAACTCTAACCCTTCCTGTCAAATAGGAACTTTTACTAAAAATAAGTTGACCCTTTACATACACACACACACAAAACCACAAATATTTTGCGATAGCAAGCTAATGTCTCAGCAAAATTTTGCCTCAACACAACCAGTCTCCCACTGAGAAGCAATTTTAATAGACAGTTCTCGGTCAGCCCTGTCCAACAGATCATATTTCAAGAATATGGGGTGGATAAAATGAACTTTCTTCCTTCTGAGCATCAATGGAACCAGCACAAAACAAACCCCATCACCATTCCTCACTTATCCCCTAGATCAGTCAAACAATTAACTGCAAGCAGCAGCCATCGTGGCTTCAATCCTCATCATCTGTGAACTAGTCCATGAGTTTTTGTGAGCCAGTCCATGACTTCATTCCTCAAAGCTGCTCACCCCAGAGCTGGAATGAATAATTTTCATCCAATGGACCATTCACACCAGTGTGGTTGCTCTTCGTTACCCAAGTGTGAGACTGCCTGTTCAGGTCACACAATATCATTTCTACTGCCTTAGTGGATAATGAACTAAATTCTAAAGATGGAAAGGAGGAAACAATCCTTCTGTTCATGCAGGAGTACTCTGTCCTTTCAGAGGATGAGAAGAAAGAACTCCAAAACAAAGCATACAAGTAGGAAAGGATTCTTGTATCCGCTTGGATGGCCAGAGATAATTAGGAGGATCAGCCCTAGGCAAGACAACTGATGTGATTGCTGAAAGAGATGCAGACATGGACTTTGCCTTATGACAATGAGAAATCCACCTAAAGACAACTGAAAATATCTAAAGAGCCCAGGGTATCCTGTAGAAAATATCAAGATGATTGGACTCCAGCATTACCATGATAACACCCCGCAAATGCAGCTTATATTATCATTAAGCATAGGTTATCATCCAAGATGTTAAACCATTACAGAACGTTTAACCAATCAAATCATTTGTATTTCCCTGCTGCAACCCCCACATCATCCTTTGGGCTCATCCTGTTAACAAAAATGATTAAAAGAAAAAAACTCGTTAACACCAATGTAGCACCAAGCAGCGGCATCCTTTATTCGGCCGGAAGCACGAGGGGATAGCTCCTCCAAAAGTTCTGTGTCCAGACTACAGGAACGTTTCTGTTTATAGGCTGAATTTTACACCCATATTCACTGATTGTCCCAGAATAAACACCCATAGGATAATCATTCCCCCCAAATCATTAACATATTTTCCCTCCTCTTCACGTGTGCGTTCTTCTGTCCTGGGGGTCTCCTTGGCGGTCCCTGGTGGTCGTGGACCCCAGTGTTACAGCTGGCACACTCCAGCTGGCAGGGCACAGGGGCTGCTGAACCCCCAGATCTCCTCCTCACACAATGGGCATTGTGCAGTTCCCCAGGCCAGTGGTTTTTGAAGGATAAGCATTGTGTGGGCTCACCAGGCGTAGGCAATTTATCACCTGGTACCAATCCCATTGCCAGGATTTCCACGGCTCCTAGCAGTGTGGATGCCTTCTACTGCATTTTCTGCCCTTGGAAAGGTTCATCTTTAGCAGCTTTCAGGCAGTGAATGCTACTTGGTGGAGAGGGATACACCTGCCAGGTAATGCAAGCTGGATTCCCACCCACCTGGAAGCATTCCCAGCTGGAAGCTTGACATTAAAATGTCGCGCCGAGTCTTGCAGCAGAGCTGGAAGAAAGCTGGCCCACAGAAGAGTAAGTTGCTAATACACCTGCTCCAGATGAGAGCATCAAGATTTAAATAGGCACCACATTTGCATAATACCCTTGAGATGAGCAGCACTCCAGCAAAGCCTTGCAATACGTGAAGGATTTATTTTGTGTCTTACCCATTTCTGTGTTCCAGAAGAGGCCATTCATCATCATGCCAATGCTTCAGAGATTTCACTGAAAGCTCCAACAGCTCTAGATTATCAAGGAATTATATATTTTTCCCCACTGAATAATCATTGCCAGAAGCCTGGGAAAAAAAATAAAATTGCATTTTCATCATGTAGGCTAATGACACTGCAAGAGATGACATTCACTTTTAATGACTGCCCAAAGACACTGAAACCTCTCTTTCTGACCAGCTGAATGGATTTGTTCATTGCTGCCCCATTGCCATCTAGATACACACCAAACATCTTACAGACAGGTCTTCCTCAATGCCCTGGCTACACTGGACTTCTACGAAAAGAAAAAATTCCCAGAGTTATTCCACTATCACTGCGATGAGAGATTCGTCCCAGTTCGGGAATAGGGAATGGATCTTCCTGCTCTTATGGCCTCTACACTCAGCCTCCTATGCGTGGGTCCTACCCCCTCTGCCACTCTGGAGACCCCACACCCACACCATGGCAAACCCAGGCTAATCCTTGCCTGGACACAGGGATCCCTGAAAACTCACCATTGCCTTCCCTGGCACTTGAGCTGGCCCACAAGGAACGTGTCCAGCAGCTGGAAGCTGGACAGTGGCAGTGCATTTCATCCAAGAGTGACCATTTTGTTCCCTAGTACAACATCAGAGGAATCTGGGAAAGCCAACAAAAGCTCAAAACTTGTGGACAGGTGGGATATTTAGAGAGGTGGAAGCTTGTACTGCACTGGTTTGAGGGCTTAACTCACTTAAGCTCCTCTCAAGACTGCCAGGCTCAGATATATGGTGATGAGGCTATAAAACTTTCCTGTTCAGACTAATGTATTGATCAATCCAGAAGCTACATGAAATTTGTCCCATCTGGAGAGAATTCCGTATGAGATATCTTGCTGTCAGTAGTCTGTGATAGCCTTTAAACCTCCAGCCTCTGCTTTGATACACATGTGGTTCTACTCAAACTGTTTCCCTTAAACAGAAAAGTGAACACATCTGGCAGTGATGTTTAGACTGGGAAAACCTTTTGATAAGTGGAAAGAGGTTACTGTATATCAAAAAAATCCCTGTACCATCACTGCTGGAATCAGTGGAACTCATCTCTGCGTTATTCCTTTGCTCTGAATCTTCTGCAAGGAAACCTTTGGAAAAATATTACAGCTAGCACCCTTATGCTTTAAATGGATGCAGTCAGGGATCACGGACAAAAAATGTGCACAGGTGTCAATACTATGATCACTCTTACTTGCAATGCCTGTTAACACTCAAAAAACACCTTCAGAGACCAGTAAATAGATAGACACAGTCACTCAAAGGAGGAAGACGGTGCAGGAAGTGGAACTGCTTCAGGAGCTTCCTTGCTCTTCTGCTTTCAGCCTGAGTGCTAAAATCACCTGGTGAATGTGGAACTTCTGACCTTGCTGCGAGACCACGGGCCTGTCTCTGCCAGCCAGACCAGTGACTTCTGAGCCCAGCCACCTCCACCAGCCAGGCCCAGCCACAATGCAGAGCTGTCAAAAGCACAACAGGCCTGAAGATGTGTGCTGAAAGACCTCCTGAGACAGCTTCTAGCACAAGCCAAATCTTCATCATGCACCAAGGAATCCCAAGGAAAGACATATGGTTTCAGTGCTCACAGGTCTGGGAACTGTTTCCTGTGGTGGGCACCAAAGAAGCCAATCCCAAAGCTTTTCACAAATCTGAGTAAAATCCAGGGAGCCCTTACTTGCAATCCATGAACAGCAGCATTTTGCACAGCCACCTTCCACGTGGGACCTGCCTGGTTCTGTCACAAGCTGAGACGCCTCTGAAAACACACAGAGATGGAACAAAGGGGCCCAAAGCAGTGCAGCACACAGGCACAGGACAGATCCCAGCTCTGCAATCCACCCCATCCCACAACCCAAGCTGCATGACTTCATCCCTTCTCACTGCACAGATCCCCGCTGGGCTGGTTAGCAGGACAGATGTGCACTGGTTTACAGCAGGAAGACTCTTTGGTAGAGCAACAACGAGAAGTATAATCATTTTTTAAATGAAAACTGATCCAAACCTGACAGGGATGCCAACAGAGACTAAGAATCCCAGAGGAGAGGGCTTGCTTGGGAGATTTGTGGAATTTCCTGCCTCTAGACCAATAAGAAATAGTACAAGAGCATAACAATATATTCTGAAGACAGTGCACCATGTCACTCATCATTTTGGCCTGAAAATTGGAATTAGAGATGAAATAATGGGAAGAAGAAACTTTTTTTCACACTTGCAAGGTTTCCTCAAAGACTCTTCAGGGAGATGGGAGTGCTGTTCTTCCATCTGTATTCTCTCACCCATCCCATCTTTATAGACGCTCACCTGGCAAATTACATCTGTTCCTGGAACATGTTCTCAGGAATTTGAGTAAAGGATATTATAGTTATAAATGAGAACATCCACACTGCCTGGCAGACAGTGCATTCTCTGTGTTCAAAGAATTAATCAACACATTTCAGACAGCCCTAGGAAAAAAAAAAAAGGGGGGGGAATTCAAGGGGTCATTGATCCCTGTGGATTAGATATTTCACACTGTTAAAATTTCCAGTCACCTCATAATCTTTCATACATCAAGGCCATCAATAGCCTTGGGAGATAAGGAAGAACTGTTATCTCACTCTTCTGATGGGGGAACCAAGAGATGTAGAGCACAGGCTCAACACAAAGCAAGATCTTGACCATTGGCTTTATAAACTCTCTGTGGATACCTTCACACCGGGCAAGGCTTCCTCTGAGTTCTCTTGAAACCTAACGAGCTCTAAATCCGTCACTGCCTCTGTTTTTGAGCTGGGAGAGGTGGTTTGTGCTGGCTAAGCTGCCACTCCCCACCCATCCCACCCTGCACATTGCAGTTTCCAGCTCTGACAGCACCAGGGTTCCTACTGCTCTACAATCCAAGGGAAGACTCACGTCTGGAGTGTTTGCACTGTAAAATCACACAACAAAAGCAAGGCTCACAGCCTCCGAGACCCTGTGGCACTGCTGAATCACCCATAAGGAAGAAATTTTTAATGCCTAGGGTGGTGAAACACTGCTAGGAAAGAGGTTGCCCAGAGAAGCTGTGGCTGCCCAGTCCCTGGAAACATCCAAGGCTGGGTTGGGTGGGATTTGGAGCAACCTGGGACAGTGGAAGGTGTCCCTGCCCATGGCAGGGGCTGAGACTGAGTGATCTCTAAGTCCCTTCCAACCCAAACTGTTCTGTGATTCTGTGACCTAACTTCACTGCTGGAAAAAGAGATGATGCCCACAGGAAAGGGAGCTGAGAAATGGCTGAGGGCAGCCAACATCGTTCATCCAGCCCGCTTCTCGCCTGTGTCTGAGAGGCCCTCAGGAAAGCAAGAGGCTGGGAATGGGCTCCAGGCCAGATGAATTGTCCTGGCAGGCCAGATGCTGCTGGGCAGCCCAGCTTGAGACTATGGAACAGCAGAATCTCATCACTGTTTATGGCCCAGCCCAGGTTCACACACAAGCCCTGTATCCCAATCTTCTGACCCAAACGTAGGCAGTAGGTTTTCAAAATCTGGACTCGAGCCCAGAACAGAATTTTCAAGCTCTAGCCACCTTTTTTCACTGGTGCTTTTGCATTTCTGATGTCAATATCATTTTAGGTAATAATATGTTTCAAGTCAATTCACTGTCTGGCCTTCATACACATACGAAGTCTGACAGGCCAATAAAGAAAAGAAACATATATTTGATAGATTTAAAAGCTGTTTCCAATTGGATTTCCTTTTAATAGAAACATTCTGTTGATCTTTGGTTTTGTGGAAGTTGAGGGTGCTAGATTTTTTTAATAGAAAGTAATTCAGGGGCCAAATGTGCCTTAATGGGGTCCTGTCAATCCCTTCAAATATCACCTTGGAAAACTGCAATTAAAAAAGTATTTCAAAACAACAGGACAGACACTAAGTGGAAAGGGTAGATTGTAGAAACAGCCTCCAGCTCATTGCTTGGGTTTTTTGCAAATTGTGCATGACAGAAACACGCATTTAAAGTACAGAGGCAAGTAAAAGAAAACAGAGAAGCTTCATAGGCAGAGGTCAAATAGGTCCTGAATAACCTAGAAATAGTTGCCATCCAGGACTTGAGAAGAGCACTGGGCTAGAAGTTCAAACCCATGAAGACACAGTGACCAAAACAACAAAGGAAACCTAACCCCGATGGGCAAGTACAAAAATATTTACAGGTACGTTTTTGCTCACACAACTCAACATTTCAAACTAAGTCTCTGATAATAGAGTAACACACCCATCAGTGTCAGCATCACTACAGCAAAAGCCTCTCTGACAAAAACAAAAAGGCCCCTAAGGACTAGAATACCGCTTCTAATGTCCAAGAGATTATAAAACATCTGATGGAGGTACGGGTTTAAACGTAGAGAAAGCTGCTGTGTTTATTACTATTCTTCCTGAAAAACTTTATTTTGATAGATGTGTGTTAGCACAAGAACCTGGCACAGAGCACGATGCCAGTGAAGTTGTTTCCACTGCCCTTGCCCTCCCCTTGGAATGGCCCAGCAGAAGTTTTGCTGCTCCAGGAGGCAGCAGAGCCAAACTCCTCAGCGATGATCAGCCACAGAGAAACGCTCAGCGAGGTCTCCTGGCACGCAGCTGAACGCTGCACCCACCTCCATCCCTCGTGTGAGCTGCACATCAAACACGCACATAAATCAGCAGCAACGGGGTTTCCAGGAGCCAGAGTCTGGCAAATTAGTTAAAATAAAGAGACTGCCAAATTTACCAAGCAGGAAGGCTCCCAAACCTGCCTGGAGTTTCGTGCTATTCTTTGATTATACTGACATCTAAAGGTCACCAAATTAACTGTTAAACTTCCTGGCACATTCTTTCTGCTTCTGTTTCCCTTATCTGATGTCATCTCTGAAAATCAATGAACATTTGCTACGTTGTTAAGAAAAGTGGAAAACTGGTAATACATTACAGATCTTTCACTGGTTTGGTTTTTTAAATAAAAAGGAAAAAAAACCATCAGAAGTCTAAATCCATTGGTACAAATATATCTGAAGGATCAAGAAGGTAATGTACTATCTATCATACATCAGAACTGCAGACCTGATTCGTGATTTACTTCTGTGTTACCCCGTTGGCTACTGAGAAGGAATTCCAGGTATTCAGCAGCACAAGGAAGAGTGAATCCGGCCCATGTACCACGAGTTTCAGCAGTGAATCTTCCTCTCACAACAATTCCCTGCAAGAGGGGACAGGGCTTTGCTTGCACAAGCTGAAATCCCATTCTGTGCCCTGGAACAGCCTGGCATCTCTCTGGATGCCCCATTCAGTGGTACCAGCCTGAGGGGAAATGAATGGGGAGCCAAATAAATGGGGAGCCAAATAAATGGGGAGCTGTCTGAACCAGCCATCCCACGGGCAGGGATTGGCCAAGTTCTGTGCACTTTGTCACTTGGTGTCACACAGCAAATGCTGATGGCTGAGCTGGACCAGCCTGATGCTGTGATGATTTTTTGTCTTTTCTTTGATACCCCTTTTATATACTCTTTTCTATAGCTTTTATGTGTTCTTAATACTTTAAGCCCACATACTTATAGTTCCTTAAGTTAAATAACCTGGCTGAGACCCACCATTTTGGTTAAACCAAGAAACCAAACATCTTAGAAGCCTCGCAGTAAAGAGTCAGAACACCCCAGGACACCAAAGTCCTCTCCAGAACATGTTCTGTAAACTGAGATAAGCCCAGGAAAAGAAAAAGTTCCTTGAAACAGGGACTTCACTCGAGCCTCTCATTGGAGAATCTTTGCTAGATGTGCTAATTTGTAAAGCCTATAATTGTGAGTGTTTTTCTGATAGGAGTGTGTGTGCATTTCAAGAGTGCATTTTGGTGCATTCCACCAGGACAAAGTGCTGCATCTAAAGATCCTTCAATAAATACTGAAGTAAAACCCTTTTTTCACTTAACTGTGTTTGGTTCTTAATTTTAAAACCAAGAAAACGCAACAAACCCGGTGCCCACGATGGGTAAAAGCAGCTCCACAGCCAACTGGAGCCACAGCAACTTGTGCTGGTGGGGCCAGGGACCAGCTCTCCAGAGAGGGGGGTAAGGGGATAAAGTCACAACCCTGTCTTGGTCAGCCCAGTGTCCTCCCACAAGCAACAACCTGGAAAAGCCAGGCAAATCCCCAAGGGCCCTTCAAAAGGGAAGGCAGGTCTCAAAAAGGGTTAAACAGAGGGCAACTAACTTATTCACACATAGTATCTCCGAAGGGGGGACATCCAAATGGAACTAATCTTTTGCTCACCCTAAACCCCCCGAGGCTGCTCTGAAGGACAACAGCCCCTCGAGTTTCCTTTCTGCAGCCAAAGCAGAGGCAAGAGCTCAAAGCCGTGCAGTCCAGGAGCCCCAGACTCTGCCCCAAGTGCCTTGAACTTGTATTGATGATATTATTATTATTATTAATAACAATAATAATAATATTATAATAATAACAATAATAATAGTAATCCTGCCCACATGGACACAAAGCAGCCATCAGCTTCTCAGAGCCAGCTCCCTTGAGGAGATGAGCACCCTGCACTCAAGGGTAAACACCAGCTCCTGAGCCCCCTAAGCCAGGCTGCCATCAGCAGACTGGCACTGAATTAGACACTAATCAGATTAGGATAAATTGCTTTAATCTGACATTCAGGAGTGAAAAGCCCCCACACCTCCTCTACAGGGGCAGAGCCCAGGGCTTTGAGCAACCCTGACTGCTGCAGCTTCACTCCCAAACCATGAAGTATTTGCCTTATTCCAGCCAGCAGTTTTATCATCTTAATCATGGATTAAACAACTGTATTTGCAGGCTCAGGGGAGAAAGGGATTTGGTTTAGACAGGCAGAACAAGGGATGCAGCTCGATCTCACAGGCAGAACAGCGTGGCTGGGGAGAATGTCCCAAGAGCGAAGACGGCAGAAAGGGGAGCGGTCTGAGGCAGCCAGGCCGAGCAGGGGCGAGGATGCCCTCAGCATCGGGGTGGACAGGGGGAAGCAAGGTCAGCAGCACTCATGGTGGGGCCTTGGAGATGCCCAGCAATGCCCATCTGGAAGAGCAGGCACCAGAGCCCGCACACCCAAGCAGAGATGCCCGAAGGAGTGCACATCTTGCTGCAGGGCTGCCTGAACGGCTGCCTCAGCACCCCTGAGCTTTGCTTCACACACACACACAGTATTTGAGAGCAAGAGCAGCAAAGCCTGGGGTTTGGTGCTTATTAAAGCCCGAAAACTCAAACACACGCAGAGTCCTCCTCATTTCCTCCCTGCAGTCACATCTTTCCACTCCCCCCATCACCTGCTCGCAGCAAAGAGCCATGAGCCCAGGAGCTCTGGGAGCTCTCTCCCACCATCAAACCCTGCTGCAATCCGTTCAAAGGCTGTTTGAGAGGGCTGCCAACAGAAAGCAGCAGCCTTGCAGACACACAGACATAAACCTTGCTTCCTTAGGGGATGGAACAAAAAGAGCAGCCAAAGATGAAAGCAGAGAGCACTGCTGCTCTGCCCTCTGCTGCAGTCGGGCACAGCATCAGCCCGGCAACAGCGCCAGAGAATTAAAACATCAGTGCTGCAAAAGTGCAGTTGAGTATTGTACCTCCACAGGTACCTCATCACAAATGCCCAGAGCAGAGGGGCTGACACAGGACAGCTTCCTGCTGTTCCCCCAAACCGCCACAGAAACAGCCAAACAAACACGGGACAAGCGAAACCAACACATCCTTTTGGTTTGTAAATGCTCATCCTGCAGAGGCTGTGTCCTCCACAGCACACAGAGGCCCAGCCCTGAAGCAGATCTCTCACTGGTAACCAGGCACAACATTTAGAGTGAGGATCACTGGGATTTTTGCCCAAGAAACACCTACAGGACTGGGCTGCAGCTGTGTGGATTTCCCTGGCAGACTGACAGCATTGCCTCGCTTAAACAAGGGCTTGAGTCGCCTTCCTTGCCGTGAGCTCCCCTTGCAGAATTAGGAGGTTTATTTGTTCTAAGATAAAGTACGGTGACACATTAAAGATGCCCTCATTCCTCCTCTTAGATCAGCTCGACATCTGTTTCAAAAACGTTATGAAACACTCCCTGACCCTGCTGTGGAGCTGGGTGTTACGGTATTTCACCGAGACGCGGCTCAAGCGAACCTTCACCTCCAAGGGAAAGTTCGAGTGCCAAAAGCGAAAACAAACCATTCAGAGCCTTCCACTGGGACAGACCTTTCGGTGACACTGGGTGCAGGGAAATAACTGCAGATGGTATTGTTGCAGGGGGGAAACATCACCTGCCACGAAATCTCACCCTGGGCGAGCATTGGGTTG
Source organism: Oreocharis arfaki (assembly GCA_013398015.1). Taxonomy (NCBI): domain Eukaryota; kingdom Metazoa; phylum Chordata; class Aves; order Passeriformes; family Paramythiidae; genus Oreocharis; species Oreocharis arfaki. The sequence goes on from VZRR01010981.1 coordinate 117,695, forward strand.
GTGTAAGATCGTATCACCGTGCTGCTCCGCGGTGACACATCCAGGCTGCAGCAAGGTCACTCCACAGGAAGCCCTCACACAACAGCAGGGTTTTGTTCCTTGTGGTTAACGGTACCAGAATGGGGTGTGGAATTATGAAAAAAAAAAAAAAAAGGCATATCCAAATATTTTTTTGCTACAGATAAAGCAGGCTTCAGTGAGAGGGAGCGCTTTTTTCACAGGAAGAAATTTCAGGCTTACAACGGAGAAGCAAAAGCAGCAAAAATGTGACATTCAGTGAAAATGAGAGAGGGGGTTTTTAATAAAAAAAATTTAATAGCTTGGTGTATTAATCATGAAAAAAGGAGAACTCTTGCCGTCTTAGTGGAATTTTCTCACACGCAACAGCCCAGCAGTTACGGTGTTCCTTGCAAAAATATCTTTCTCAAAGCCCCTGGGTGATGCAAGATTTCCACTTCTTCTGTGGAAAGGAACCTGGAAAGTATGTTCCAGCCACACAGAGGTGTTACAACAGGAGGGTGATGCCAGCAGACACACAGACACACACTGGAGAGCATAAAGAGGATTGGGGGTATCTTGGTCAGGGTCTCGAGAGAGAGCAGAGAAAACTCGTGGTCCACAGTGAAAAATTGAGGATACCATGAGGTTTATCCATGATCAAAGCTGCTGCAAGCAATCTCCACTTTGGACTGAGCCTGCTCAAGTCCTCACCTCCGTAACCACTAACCCATCCTTCAAATTTCTTTTTTTAAAATTCATTTCTTTTTTAACTGCCTAAGTAGGAATGCTTAATTATAAAGAATTAAAGAAAAGAAATAAAGAAAGTATAAAGAAAAGAAAGAAAGAAAATTAAGAAAATCCTCATAAAGAAAATCCAAAAAGCATGTTGTACAACCTGTTAACAGCTAAAGAACAGCCCAAAACCGCTTGTCCAAGAAAGCAGATGACTGTGCTTTTAATTAAGATTCACAATTTCTTTAATTCAAGGTGGTGCACTGTAATGAATTCGTTAATCCACAGGAGTCAGCTCAGCCTGAGCTGCCTGCATCATCCAGCTTCTCTGGGATAAGAACGAGTCCATTCACACCTCAGTGCCTTCCACCTCACACCACCCCACAGCCAGGAGGGTGAAGCCCTGGATGGCCTTGCACGAACAAGGTGACACCAGAAAACATTTTTGTGACTTCAGCATCATCCCTAAACTCGAGTCTCTGGGAAACCTTGCTTGGCACAGAAGTGTGAGAAATACCAAAGTGCCCCCAGAGGAGCTTAACGTGGGATTACAATTCCTCCACCAGGCCCCATCTGCATCTCTGAAATGAGCAGGCACCCAGGGCACATCCCTTGGGCCAGCAGCACACATGGAAACAATGGAAAAACTGAGAAAGTGCCCCTCCCTCTCAGTCACCCTCACTGGGGAGCCATTAAGTGCCTCCTGCTATTGCTTTTTTTTAATTTGTGGGTGATTTTAAGGGCCACAGAAGGAGATGGATGGACAAAGGCACCTCCTCAACACCACATTAGCCTTCGCTCCAGCATCTCCACACAAACACCTTGCCTCTCTGGAGCCTCATGGGATCCTTTCGTAGCTCTGGGAGATAAAATCCCTCCAAATGAGCCCAGAAGCAGAGACAAACTACTCCTGACATAGCACAGATGCGAAACAAGAAAATGAAGAGCAAAAGGGTTAACAGGCTGAGATAGCCTATGAGGAACGTCTGAGGGAACTGGGGTTGTTTAGCCTGGAGAAAAGGAGACTCAGAGGTGATCTTATGACTCTCTACAGCTTCCTGAAAGGTGGTTGTGGTCAGGTGGGGGCTGGTGTCTTTTTCCAGGCAACAACTGACAGAACAAGAGGACACAGCCAAGCTGCGCCAAGGAAAACATAGGTTGGATACCAGGAAAAAGTTTTATACATAAAGAGTGATAAGATATTGGAATGGTCTGCCCAGGGAGGTGGTGGAATCACCATCCCTGCACGTGTTTAAAAAGAGATTGGATGTGGTGCTCAGTGCCATGGTTGAGTTTAGTTGAGGTGTTGGGGCACGGGTTGGACTCGGTGATCTTGAAGGTCTGATCCTGTGACTCTGTGACGTACTCTTAAACTGAGGATGGTCTCAGGACTTCCGAACACTGCCTGCAAATCCAAGCTATCAGTTACTGAGAGCAGGGGCTCCTCAGCCCCTCTGAGTCCTTGCCAGGACTAAACCACCATGATTAAGCTGATGCACATGGACCTCTGCAGCCACGTGTCACTGCCCTTACAGGGGTGGGTGTCTCTTCCCTAATGCAGTGCTCTTGCAGCCACATGGCCAATGACACACAGCAGGGAACAGCTCTGCGGTAGGGTTTGCAGGCATTAAGAGCTTGTCTGTGTTTCCCAGTTATGTCAGGTGGACAAATAAAGCATTACCTGTGCCTCCAGCCTGAGCTTGGCCTGGCCAGTAAGTCTGGAGCTAGCCTGACTTCTCCTCCATCGACTCCCTGGAGTGGCTGGGAAGCATCTTTGTGTGCAGTGGCATTCGGAAGGAAAGGGTTTCAAATTAAAAAATAACACTAGACCCTTCTAAATTTAGCCAAAATCCCAAAGAGAGTCTGAGAGTGAAGTGTCCAGACAAGCTTTGGAAAACCAGCACTTACAGGAGCACGTTTCACAGACATTATCCTGATTAGGAGTGAGAGCTTCTAGAGTTTAAACACACAAGTAACAGCCTGACTTAAAACTCCCCATGTAAGGCTGTAACAGACCCCAAAACTCCCCCGAGCTCAGGTGAGAGTGTGATCTGTAGCACCCAACAGGTCTGAGCTGAGTTTCCACGTCAGAGCAAAAGTCAATCTGGTGGTAATGCACTGCTCCATCTGCACTATTGGCCGTGGTCAAATACTGGAAGGCAGCTGAAAGAGTTCCTGAAGTGCCTCCTTATCTGCCATCGATCTGGAAATCTCTCTGTTTCTAATCAGAGGGAAAGACAACTGCCAGCCCCAAGACTATGGGCAAATCCTGGGGGAAAGAGCTGCTTGTGGGACCTGGGAGCCTGCGTCAGCAGAGCGAAGGTGGTGAGCCCTCCTCCTCAGGACAGCCAGCACCACGGCATCAAGACTGTACTGCACTTTTTCACAACAAACATGCTTGGACAGAGAGGAGGAGAAAGGAAAAAAACCCTCTGTGCCTGAGCCTACTGCAGGTGTGATTTGTGCCTCGGACGCCAAGCAACGGGCGCACGGGTTCGCAGTGTTACGTAGCCAAGGCAAACAAGACACAGCAAGGCCCAGTTTTGGCCCCCTCAGGATCCATAAAGTGGCCTCTGGGAGCTGTGGGGGGCACGTTATTCCTAATTGTGTCTTGTTTAACTTGGCTCTTTAAACAGCAAAGCCTTTGCTGTCTTGGCCAGAGTCCTCAGTCTCACACCTTGGTGGGGCTTACCTCTTTTCTTGGGTTGGCGGGTTAAAGAAACGCCTTGTGCTGACACATGTTAAATGCTTTTGATCAAAACCCACTAATTTTTATAAGAAGTAGTTAGGATGACATGCTGGGAACCTCTCCAAAGCATAGGGAGAATTCTTCACACAGAGGACAAGACCCTCCCTTTCATACTCCAGTTTCACTGACTGCCATCAACTTTGTCTGGATTTTCCCCTGCTAACCAGCAGCAAAACAGAGACTTATGCCCAGCAGAGGTGATGAACATCCCTCTGCACACACAGGTTTTTTTCCCAACAGTCTTATTCCTCACTGATACACAAAGTGAGCTGAGGAGAGCCCTTTGAGGAAGAAGCACCAAAACCTTCAATTTAAGCTGGGCCAGAGACATCCTTGACCTACAAGAAGGGAACAGCTGGTGTTTTTCACACAGGAATAGCACTGCACCAAACACACTCTGGAATGGCAGGACCAGAGCCTGCTCTAGCAAGTCCAAGAGGGTAACTCCCCTTTTTTGCAGTCGTTTGCCACCAACCACATCAAGAAGCCTCTGGACCAGGCAGCCTCCACAGCAGCCTGGGAGCTCTGTGAAAGCATGTGAAAGCTCTGGCACTGGGTATCTTCCAGACCAATCTTTCCCTCTGTTTTCCCTCCACATTTCTTATTTTGGCCCAGTGGGGAGCTCAACTCTGTTTGCTCAAACCGAACTGATCCAAGTTTGAAAGATGGAGGATGAGGTGTGATTACTGTCAAGCTCCCAAAGTTTGAGGGATTTGTTAGTCCAGTGCAGAGATGAAGAAACCTGAGGTAGAAAAGACAAAACATTTCAGTCCTTCCTCCTGCAGACTTAATGCAAACAACATGACATTCGAAGAGAAGTTCACTTCATGGCACCCCCCAGAATGGGCAGCACAGTTCCTGCTGTCCCCCTCAGCTCTGCCTACTGCAGGAAGGGCTCAGGTGTCACTGCCCTGCCCTGCTGGGCTGGCTGCAGAGCTCACAAGCAGGCAGGGCCTAGAGGGATGTCTTAACATCACACCTCATCCATGTTTCAGTCTATTAGAAGGTCAAAGAGATATAATGATCTTGAGGTCCACTACTCCCATTCTCCCAACCCCTCAATGGCTCTGTGACCTTATTCCCCCTCTCACCTGCGGGTTACCCAACCAAATCTCATCCTCTCACCCAGGAGAGCTCCTTCAGCCATTCCTCTGCTCCCTCTGCAGGGGCCAGCCCTCCCAGACTTCTACAAATTACCTTTGCTGACATACCTGTAACACCTGCCTGCTTTAGAAGACAGGAATTGGGGATAAACACTCCCTTTCATTCCTGCAGCAAAAGAAAGCATCACCTGCTTGGTCAGTGGGGTGCTGCATGCAGAGCCAGTGCAAAAATACACTGGTTTTCCCTGAAATAGGAAATAGACTAACCACAAAACCCATCAGTTCCTTAATGCGTTGCAGGTTCCTCTCTGATCTGCTCAAAACTTTCTCAGCCCTGCCAACTCCCAAGCATCTTCCTCTGGTGTGGATTATCTTTTCACAGGGGAATTCACTGGTTTTTTCTAGTTTGCACCTCCTTCCCTTATTCCTGGTCTGTATTTCCCACACTTTCTGATCAGTCAATACACTGAGCACAAGAAATGGAAGCTGGATAAATCAGCATCACACCTTGTCCAATTACCTCCCATTATAACCACATCCAGATGCTACACTTAGAAGTTGCAAGAATGGGGATGATTATGAAATTTAAGGCATATCTATTCCATTCCTCTGTTATCAGGTTGCAATCTTTCCCCTTTTAGCATCAAATACACATATATATTTGTCAATCATAAATAATTTGCCATACACACAGCCCTCATCCCAAAACAGCAGGGAAAATGCAGAGTTGGGCGTTTCCAGCACCTACAGACCAGACCACACCTTACACAAAGCCAAGGCCAAAACACCAGGAAATCTATGGCATGAGAGAACACAAGATCTTGTCCACATAAAACAACCCTGTTCTTAATCTCTTACAGCATCCAGATTTCTCTAGACCCGCTTCCACTGGGATTTTTGCCTTCTTTGAAAGCTTGCAGGCAGAACTCCACCAGGATTCCCAGATCGCCGTGTCCCACGACATTAGTGCTTCCTGATGGCTGCTGGTGAGAGCCTGCATCTGACACCTCTGATTATATCAGCATCTTGAAGGCATCTGTGAATGATTTACACAGACAGTTCCTCCACTTCTGTCACTGACAGCCAGTGAGGCTCAAATTCTCAGCAAAAATTCCTGATCTTAAGCCATAAACTCATCACCTTGCACTTACATGTCAAACCACTCCTACTGCTCCCCCTCTCCAGTCCTCCTCCTCTGTTGATGCCTCCCCACAGTCCATCAGCAGCAACAGCTTCACTAATGGAAATATTTAATAAAATCAGCCCTAAAACCCACTTCACAAGACTCCACCTCACAACACATTTAGTCTTGACAACTCTGCTACCAACAAAATCCATCGCATGTCCTTTAAGCAGCTCCCTGTAGACTAACTTTGAAAATCTTGCTTTAATCCTTTTTTTCTCAGACTAAACCAACCATTTCCCGTGTGGCACAACAACAAATACTTGGACAACCACAAATAAGATCTCTGGCTTTTTCTAGATGAAGATAGTGTAGTTTACAGAGGTGTCATACTTGAGCAATCTGATGCTCCTAAACCAAACCTGGATGCCATCCCACTTTCCAATCCCCTACGTCTTTAACAATCTTTTCTCCAGTATGCATTGCAAAGCTTTTCCTTCCATTCAGGTCAAACCCAAAGGCCCACAGCTATTCACTACCACTAAGTCTTTTGTTACAGTCACTATAAAAACACAATTAAAGCTGGATTATGGCGTGCTTATGCAGAACAGTATGTTAATCCACAAATGGTTCTGTGGAAGCCACTTCTGGAGTCAAATCCGAGCTGGTGCAAATAAGAAAGCTGGAATTGCGCCCAGAGGAGATTAATACAAGAGTACCTTGCTAATTCACACTGAAGGCGAGGAAACCACACTGAATATCTCCGACTGAAAGGAGTAAGAGAAGTACAAATAAATGCATCACGAAATGCTCCCCTTTTCAGTTTCAAGCAGCAATCTCTGAGCAAACATCATGGGGCACTGCAATGAGAGGAGCAGGCTATGTATAGCTAATGAAATCTCGCTAACATTAGACATGGCTACAGCATCTGTTACTAAATCTCTGCTGAGGAGTATACACAGACCAGCAGTTTCTAGAGAGCTTATAAGAAAAGCAGTGTGCCGAAATGAAGCTTTGTCAGCTTCTATTGTACGTAAATACAACATTAAATTGAGGCTTGATATTTACTGCTGCGTCATCTCCACGGGCAATTATCATCAGTGCCCGAGGTGAGCCTCAGGTGATGCTAAACACTAGAGCATCAGCGATTTCACTGACTGTCCTTATTGCTCTCCAGAAAATGTTCAATCAACACAAAGGAAATTGTGCCCCAGGTACAGCTGCGAGGCTCAGACCTGCTCCCATGAACTCAATCTGCATCCACAGGATGGCCTGTTCGAGGAAATTTTCACCTTACAAAAAACTCTTCAGCATCTTCTACACGCTGATCATCAGTTCCAGAGACCCGTCCTGCAGGAGCCCCTTGCCACACTTGCCCCACAGGCTCACTGCCCCTGACCAACAGCAAAGCTGGTCAGGTGCAGCAGAGCCTCATACAAGAGGGGCCAAAAATTCAAAGCCACAGGCAGGTTGTGAGTCCGCTCAGGCACGAATTCAGCAGCGGTGTTCACTTACATGCAGAAGCCCACAGCAAAATACCTAGTCCCTGACAGTACTTTGTAGATACCTCTCTTCCATCATCATGGTGTTAAGCAATAACAGTCAATAACTCCCTGGCATCTTGGAGAATATTCATCTGCACCTTGCTTTCTAGCGAGTTATAAAATTTCTGCCTCGCAGGACCTCGGCCGTTTTTTGTGCCAGTTCTCCCTTCAATTTCACACCTAATTAAGTCCCCGGATCAAGTCTCAGGATGGATTGCTCACTAGACCAGCAGCCAGAATTGATGTCGTGTCTAACTTATGGGGCCTGAAGAAAAAAAAAAGAGAGGGCAGGAGTGATAACAACAGAGAGAGAGGGAGACCAGGGAAAGCTGCTTTTATTTCAGGGCTAAAAGCCTAAAAAAAAGGAAGATTACTTCCACTAAAATTGTATCACATGAGAGGGAAAGACTCTCTTATCCATGTGATACTGCTGACCTGGGCTTGGTTTAGAAGCTGTAATATCATTCCAAGAGGAAATTATGTCAGCAAGTATTCCTCAGAGACAACTAAAAGGAAACAGAACTCGGAGAGAAGAGAGCCCAGGATGGAAAAGGGGCCTGACCAGTGCTCCTGTGTGGAGGAGACACTGAACCTCTGATGAGGAGCAGTGTACAACCAGACAGCGGTAATGGGAAAGCCTACGAGGGCTTGGTGTAATGAAGTGCTCAAAAGCTTGGGTGTTTCCTCTGAACTTTCTCCAAACTCCCCAATTTAGGCCGAAAACCTCATGAGCTAAACCTTTCTCAGGAGATTTCTGGAAGTTCCTGTTCTTTTTGGGAGTATCACAAGTGGGTTTAGTTTTATTGCTGCAGTTTGGCATTACAGCTCCCAGCACAGTCAGACCCAGGAAGGCTGAAGGTGATGAAGAAGCAGAGCCAACATTTTCTGGGTGCTGTGAGAGACTGAATCTGGGTCATGAGTCTGAGTGTTTCAGGTCAGTTTTATTCTGGGCACACACAGGCAGTTTTTTCATGGTAAGCAGACTACATCCTCTCTTTAGGGCAATAATAAGGCATCTTCCAAAATATCCCAAAGACCCTGGTGGACTGTTGATGGATAAGGAAACAAGAGAGGACTGCAGGGGTTTCCAAAGTTCTCTGCTGGTCCTATATACAATATTGTACCTGTGCACTGCTGGCTGGGACAATTGAAAACCAGGTCATTGATCATATTCAAGTTTAGTGAACAAATTACTGCAACAGCTGACAGAAGAAGTTCCTCCACAAACAACTCACAGCCCCTTTCTCCAATTCATTTACTGACTCAACTCCCCCCAAACACGCCAGGTAACCTAGATGTGATAACACCTGCTGGGTGCTGCAAACACCACCCACCATCCATCACACGTCACCTGCCTTTTCTTCACATTTTCTTCATCCATTGAAATGTCACAAGAGAGAATTTAGAGTTCTTTGGCACAAACCTTTTGCTGATTGGAGCACATTCCTGGCCTCAAAGTAAGGCTACAGACTCTGGTGCTAACCACCTGTCCAGGAAAGTGAAAAAGTCTTATTCATTAAAAGTAATTGGATGGATTTAAGCTGGCCACTTGCCCCAAAGCTATAAAAGGGCTTTCAGTTCAGTATTTCTGAATCAACAAGCAGAGAAAGAGAGGGCAGATTAGAAAGAGTTAATGATAAACGTGGCCATTCAAACAGGTTTTTCTATCCAGCTTCTGCAGAGGCATCTTTACTATCTGGTCCAATTTTTAGCCCCACAGAGAGGTGGTATCTCAGCACTCATGAAAGGTTAAGCCATGACCTTATCAACGTGCCCACCATGAGATACACCTTCCATCCTGTAACTCCCTGGCACCCAGAAATCTACAAGTGCCAGGGCTGAGCAGATTTCCAATGCAGGAATGCTGTAAAGTGTTAACAGCAGAGTACCTAAATTCAACTCCAAAAAATCACAGTATCTTTGGGGGCTGGAAAAAGCCATGAAAACTCGTTCATAATTACTTCAGGAATTACAGCTTTGTTTTCTTGGTTTTGAAGAAAGCACAGTGACAAAGAACATTTCATGCCTCGAGCATGTTTATCAGAATCCACTTGTTTAATGTAAATTCTGTTAATTCCAGGGAAACTTATTCCACTCTTCCCTAAACCAAAGCGAAAGATGGGATGGACCGAAGCGGCCGGAATGGTGTGGGTGGGCAGGGTTATCCAGATCTGCCCCCAGCTGTAGGAGATTAATATTTCTTGCAGTTCCCATATGAAGACAACGGGATCCATATGAATCCCCAGCACAGATTACACCCAGGTAATGATTCCAGCACCAAGGAAACCCCCTCACACCCGATATCCAGGAGGAGCTCTCCAATCCCAGCAACACGAGCTGAAGAACACAACGTGAACTGCACACAGACCCTCAGTTAACTCCACAGAATTTTGACTGGAAACTGCAGATAAACCCAACCAACAACTCACCACTGGGTCACCACAGTTCTTTGCAGGAGACTCAAGCATGGCCTCACATCACCACACTTTTTGGGGACAAACGGACATCAATTAGTGCCACACAGGCCAGATCCCCTGAAGCTACAGCAAGAATTCGTGGCTGCCTGAGATTTCTCTACAATATCCTGCACTTTAATAACACTCACACACACACAGAGGAAGCTGTGTGCTTATTATTTTATTTGCTTGCCTGTTTCTAGAGGAAGGGGAAAGCTTCTCCCCAAGCCTTCGCCTTTATCCTGACATTTGGATTCTGTGAAAGCAGTTTTGGATTGAGCCTTGAACAACGACTCTCTCCGTTCTGCTTGTTCTTCTGTCTCCTTGGACACACTGGCAAATTTGCTTCAAGCTAAAGCAGGAATTTAGCAGGGTGTGAAGGGAGCAGTTAGTGCAGTGAGGCAGCTGGAGACGGAGAGCGGGCGGCGTGTCACGGTTTTTAATTCCTCCTGCTGTCAGGAAACAAACTGAGTACAGGAGCTCACATTATTTCCTGCACGAAATCCTAATCATGGCCTGCATGGGATCCATCCACTGGAAAAGCAAAGGATTTCCAAAATTCTGTGTTAGATTGAAGGTAAGCATCCACAAGGCTCTGTCTTGCCCCACCTGCCTGCGTGGAAAGCTTTCACTCAGCCACTCTGCCCTTTGTTCCTCTCAGGGATTCACACCTCACACCAATCTGCCTTCAGAAAAGGAACGTTTTTAAGTTCCCAAATACGCTTTTTGTCTGTTTTCAGACTATTTTCTCCTGCTGACCAGAAGATAAGAGCAGCTACTTCACACTCTAATTTGTACTTAACATTTCCAATGTAAATTACTGCAAGGACACCTACCTACATCCTTGGGTGCCTCTCTCTCCCGGTCTCCTTAACAAATCTAAATTTAAAAACATGTAAATAAGTCTTTTCACCTTTTCTGAAAGCCTTGGACCCAATGCAGGAACCTAAACACTGCAGTGGCAGGATTGCCCCAGCTGTGGGAGAGATGGGCTTTAATCCTCTCTGGTGCAGAAGTGGATAGAGCAAACCTCCCCAAACTCCAAAGACGCAGGGGGAAAAGGAAATGTGCCTCGACAGGCAGCACTGGAGGCAAAAATCTCTGCTGAACCTAAACCTGAGCAGATTACAGGGGTCACATTGGGTATATTATTCCAGTTGGTATTTTGAGAACTGAAAATCCGAGAAGAGCAAAGTATACCCACAAGAATCAATCACAGCCATAAATCCAAGTATTTTGAACTTTTAACCAGCTTTTTGTGTGTGTGTTCATAAATCAAGCAGGGAGAAGTAAAATCTTTGAAGGTTTTCAGAGATAATGTTATTATGAGTTGAAAAAAAATACAGAGCAAATTTCGTGGCTAGAGCTGAACTTCTTGGACGTAGACTGAACGTGCATGAAGGGAGCAATTTCAGTTTTCATGATTTTACTCTGCCAGTCGTTTCACAGAACACAGAAGGGGAACATGGAACGTGAATTCTGAGCCCTGAGGAGCGAAGAACCATGGAATGGTTAGAAGGAGCACTCTCCTCAGGACAAACTGGGAAACAGTCACATCCTCCAGCTTCACAACTGGAGTAGGATCTGACTGAAGGGCGAACGGACGTGCACATCCCCTCTCTCCAAACATTTGATGCATCTCTGTATGTCACAGCCAGGAAGTATTTGGCCACCACCTCCCAGGGGAGAGGGCAGTGCCACACCCTGCAGGAATTACAGCAGTGGGCTGAGGTCCACAAAGCTCTGAGGACGTGGGAGACTCCTCCCCTGGGCCAGTGATCCCACGAGATCCCACAGCGTGAGACCCACAGGGAGACGCTAATCCTTGAATTTCTGGTGAGGAGCCGCCTGTTCTCCACCAAGGGCCTCCTTCCCTGCTGATGGCAATAAAGCTAACAAGGAAATTGATTCCATATTTCAAAATACATTCACTTAGGTCAGGCTTTCTCTCCAGCAAGAAAAGACAACATCCTGAGGTTTGCTCCAACACCTCGAGAGAAGTGATTCAATTCCCCGTATTTCCATGCCAATAGACTTTCTCGCTTCAAAAATGTTAATCTATTTAAAAGGTTGCTTTTATTTTAAAAAATTCTTCATGAAAGGTTTCAGAGTACTTTTGACACTGGATTACGTCACGTTTCCTCTGACACCTGAGTCACAAAATGCTCAGAGCAGGATTTCCAAGGCTTCCTTTTATTCTGTGTTCCCATGAATTCTACTCCCGCCACGATCAGTAGGATTATTGCCACAGGACTCAACAGGAGAAGGGCTGGCAAATGCTGAACACATTTGAAGGCCCTAACCTCCAAGTCAACATTTTCCAGTCAAGAAAACAGCACTTTGGTTATCAATGAATATGTCAAATAAGAGGCCCATTATGAACAAAGCAGGCTGGTAAATGAGCCCGAAAGAAAAAACATAATAATACCATAATGTAAAATGTTCCCTACAGCCTATGGCAGCTCACTGTGGTGGCTTTGAGGTGCCAGCTGAGTGAATTGAGAATTAAAGCACTGAGTATTTCCAGAAGAAGGGTGAAAAGGATGCCATAAAGCTGCCATACTGACCTGCCTATGCCCCAAAACAGGACCAGTCCTGCCCATGTCTTTCCTGCTACACATTCCCCGAGCATCTATTAACCGATTTCACTCGTTCCATGCTTCTCTCAAACTCCTCCAGAGCTCTGCTACCTCCATGGCTGGACACTCCTCTCTAACACCTACCAGTTACAGCCCCTCCTGTGATGCACACCTGGGGCAGCACAACCCAGAAGTTCTCCTAATCCTCTTTCCAACAGCTTTTGCACTCACAATGTCTGTTTCTCCTGTCTCCTCTGTTGATGCCTTTAGTTTTAACTTTTATAGTTTAAAATCCTGTACTGTCTAGAGTAGAACTGAAGTTTCCTGTAGTCTGTAGCTGCTGCTCTCTCAGGCCAGGCAGACACAACAAACCCTCTCCAGGCCTGCCCTCCAAGGACACCCAGCCTGTCCTAGGCCCAAAATGGAAACCAACATCTTGGGAAGGGGGGTGAGCTTGGGGAAATTACATCATTAACTGAAGCTTTAATTGGAGGATTGAACTTGATATGCAAAATAGACCAAACTCATAAAAGTGTGAAGAACTCCTGACCTGGGGTCCATCTCGGGGTCCATCTTGGCAGCAGCCTCTGGCTCCCCAGGGTGTGCCTGTGAGGGACCTTCAAATAAATACCCACCTTTATTCCCTTACTCTTGTCTAGTCTCTGGTTTTTTAGGTAGCTTGATAAGGCAACACTGTCTTCTCACTCTGAATGAAAACACCAGAATTTCTCCTCTTTTACAGGTTCACGCTTTCCCAGGTCTCTAAGTACCCACCTGCAGACTCTTCTGGAGGATCAGCCTTCCTGAATCCTTGACTCAACCCCATGCTCCAAAAACACCCCAGTGTTCAAAGACAAAAAACTCCTAATTTCTCGTGATTTTAAGAGTAAAGCCCAACCTCTCAGCTCAAATCTCAGCATGATCCTTCTCACAACTTTCTCCTTCAGTTTTGATCACAACTAGGACATCTACTCTTTGAACCTGCTTCGAAGAAGGGTCTGTTTAGAGCAGCACCTGCAGCTTCACAATATTGTGGACATCTCTGCTGCAATCTGGACATGATTCCACAAAACTTTTGGCCAGCACAAAATCAGCCAGGCCTGGAATCACATCCTGGCACCAGGATCAGTGCTCCTGCAGCTTAAAGCCCGATGCTGTACGTGCTGCTACTTAAGTGGAAGATTCTTTCAGAGCAGTATTAGGGGTTAGGACTTATGACTGAAGTGCTCTAATCCTTCCCAGTAGAGGCCAATGGTGCATGTAAGAGTATTAAGCTTGAGATACATTAAATCCCAAACATTTCCAAGTTGCAAGCAGAAACAGATCACAATCAAAGCCTGCAATTCAAAGATGCTTAGGAGAATGAGCTCAAACCCAGGCCCTGATTTCGGTAGAACCCTTCTCTCTATGCCGTGAGTGCCAGATCTGGGTGAAGATATTAAAAGGCAGTTTCAGTCCTTATCTTTAGCCCATCTGAAGATCAAAGAGAATTGGAAACAAAAGCATTCCGAGGCATTGAAGTGATACATTGGTAATGAGTTTCTCCTATTATTCCTCACACTTGGGATTTTTTGAGGGGGGAAGGAAGGCAATTTGGGCAGCCTGTTAAAAAGCGAGGATGGAAACACATTTTAACACATTTCATTACTAATTTTCTTCCCTCTTCTCCTATTTTTCCTTAATAAAACCACTGAAGAGATCCATGAAATTACAGGAGATGCAAATCCTTTATCCACAGTTTGCAGCTGTTGACATGCAAGACCCTTAACATGTAAATAAATTGAGCTGGGCATTTTTTTTTTCTTGCCAAAGCGGCATTGCTTAGCAGGTAAAGAGCAACAATGCAGCCTGTGTGATGGCCCAAATAATGAATTCCCACAACCAGGAATCTTCTTGAAACGTCTCTTCAAGTCTAACTCTGATGGGGAGTGAGAGGTAAGGAACTGCTTCATGAAACAGTGACATGACTGAGAACCAAATTCAGCTCCAAACCAGCTGCTATTTTGCAAATCATGTCCCTTGATCATGAATTAGTGTCAAGGCAGACGATGAGGGATGAAGTAAGGAATGAATGAGTGAAAGAGAGCAGAGGGAGAAAAAAAGAACCACAGAGATTCTCCGGAGGCTTATGAGAATCATGCCAGTGAAGAGACTGTGCACACAAACCATCTCCTTCTCAAAGTCGGCATTTTGCCAAAAAAAAAAATAAAAAAGACCATGATCCCGAGAAATGTTCCTGTCTGCTGGCTCCCAGAGATAAGGAAGTGATATTTCACAGTCTGACACTAATCATATTTGGGCATACTAAGTAAGGACAGTCCAGGGGCTTTCTTTGCAGCATGCATATTCCAAGTTCAAAGCAAAAACTCGTTACTGTGCCTAAAAAATCCTCTTAACTCAGAAACACAAGAAAAAAGGGGAAGAGAAAAAAGAAAGTGAGGGAGGTGCTTGGAGGGGGGGAGGAGAAGTGTCCTTATCTTTGTATTGTTGTCCCTACCCAGCCCCATCGGTGATGTCTGCTGCAATATTTTATCGTGGGGGGAAGATGCTCCCCTCTTTTCCTCCCATCCATGAAAATGTAACAGGAGGCTTTCTAATGAAATATTCCGTGGCTGTGATTTACACATCCCAGTCTTCACTCCATCTAAAGGAAGAACAGCCACCATGGAGCCAGTTCCTGGGGTGAAATCAGTGGAATTATCCCCACTGGAGACCCAGCTGGCCCTGCTTGCTCCTACAGCAGGAAATTGCTCGCCTGGCTCAGCTGCTCGCTCTGAGCAGAGGTCACTGTCTGCCTCTCTGCTCTGGGCTCCTCATTCCACTCTACTCCCCACCAA
Source organism: Oreocharis arfaki (assembly GCA_013398015.1). Lineage (NCBI taxonomy): Eukaryota > Metazoa > Chordata > Aves > Passeriformes > Paramythiidae > Oreocharis > Oreocharis arfaki. The sequence goes on from VZRR01010981.1 coordinate 132,818, forward strand.
AAACAGCAATAACCAAAAACCCTTCACTAAAGCTTGAAACAGGTGGCTCCTTCACAGCGACCTGGAGCTGAACACAGGCTGGGATGGAGAGCCAGGAGAAAACCTGTCCCAGCGTGGAGCAGTGCTCTGCACATCCCACGATCAACCAGCCCTCAGCTTCCTTCCAGGCTGCTCCCCTCTTCTCCAGCTGCTGCTCACAAGGTGTGAAGGCTGCAAAGACAAAGCACCTCCAGCATCTCCAGGCAGCACAGGAGGCTCTATCCAGGGCAGCCCTCTGTAACATCACGGTCCTTGCCAAGCCCATCACTTTGTGCTGTGTCTCCCCTAGACCCCACCTGCAGGGCTCAGCAAGGGCCGGGCCAGGGCAGACTAAAAAGCTGGTTTCAGCAAACAGAAGATTAAAAAAGTGAATCAGTTTGGAGGAGAGCCAAGGAAGGTCACCCAGAACGAATGTTTCCACTCCCCTTTTGCCAAACTGTATTTTTAGCTGGGGGCTAACCTACTTTTAATGAAGAGGATGAAATAACCCCCACATGAACTTCGATTTGTTCCACAGTTGACAATTCCCACATATTTAATTTTTTATTCTGCCCTGCAAGACAAAATAAAACCTAGACTGCTGCTCACAGCATGAGGTGGAGCTATTACAAGACAGAGCCTTGCCAGAAGTATTTCTCATCCCTCCCAAGCTCTTCTGAACACCTCAGACTAAGTCCTGAAGACTGATCCAATTGTGAAGTATCTGTGGTCAACTTGGAATCATTCAAAGAACCTCTTTGTTTCACTGACACTAAACAGCTACAACTGACCATTTCAGGAGCAGCATCCTTGGTCTGGAGCTCTCAACAGGGGATTATTAAAGAGAAGAAAACTGATTAAGGTTGAAGCCTAGCAAAAGCCCCTCTGGCCCCTGGGGAGCCATACAGGGAAACGGCAAGAGGTGGAGGTGGATTAATTTTTTTTATTTCAATTGCTATCTTGGAAGCATGCACATGACACCACCTATTGCAGTGTGTGGATAGAAGAACCAGAGTTTGTCTCCACGTGCTGAAGCTCATGGGGGTTTCACCTGAACCACCACCTCAGAGCTGGCTCTGCTCACCAGGGCAGAGTTGTCCCTCAGCCTCCACCCTGCTCCTAAATGGAAACGGATTTGGACACGAGCGAACCTAAGTCAGGATTTAACAAATTCCCTGGCCACATCTGGGCTAACCCAGCAGCACAACATCCTCCCTGGAGCCCACACTGCTCATTCCCATAAATCTGGGTGTGGAGGAAAGCACTCTGAAAGGTACAATCTAATTTCTTTTTTTCCCAAAGGGAAACACACCCCTCCCTCCAGGCTTATTAAGTTGTGCCATGCCACTCACATGCTGATCACTCTCATTCTGAAGGCCAGCATTTCTTACATCAGCTCCCCCCTGTTCCAAAGACCTCAGGGACTGGAAATGCACAGGTTAGGGATGAGTGGGATTTTGTGTGTTTGCTTCACAGAGAAAAAGCCCTATGCCTTATCATGCCAAAATAAAATCACCATCTAGAGAGTCCCATTCCTCTGGAGAACGCCTGCCCTCAGCTGTCTGCTGGCCAGTCCAAAGGCTGTAGGGACAAGAGGGAGCATTACTAAACCCAGTGGGGAATTTCTTACAGAACACACCACCAATTTCACACGGCCACATTCCAGGGGGCCACCGGCGGCCCCTCAAAACACACTACTGCTGTTGCTTTCTGTTTAAAAAGCCTGAGATTCACTTCCTAGCAAGGTAAGCCTGGACACAGCTATTCCTGAACCCTGGAGCTCCATCAGCAGCTGGCCCTGGGCTGTTCCCTGCTCCTGGTCTCCTCCTGTCCGTGCAGCAAACACTGCAGTGAACGTGTCGTGCCCCACAGTGAGCTGTGAGCACCTTGCCAGCTCCTTTATAATTCTGATCATCAGCTAGAAAATCAGTTTTACTGGAACCCAGCCTTCTAGCCACACGGAATGCAAGGAATGAGATTAAGAGGGATTACGTGTTCCTCGCAAGCAATGAGGTTTGATAGCTCAGACAGGCATTGCCTTAACATGCCCTGCACTTTGTTTGAGCAGCCATTACCCCCCAGCTCTCTGAGAGTGAAGGTTTGCAGGGATAAGCCATATGCCATGCAATTAGGATTCCATTTCTGCCTATTGTTCACCCAATTTGGGACAGTCTTTTGGAAGTTTGCAGGTTGCTGACATTTTTCTCTATCTTCAGGCAAGGCTGGATGTTTAGTAGTAAACACCCCAGAGCGGGGAGGAAAGCCTTGGATCTGAGCAGAATGAATACAAACATCCCTCCAATTGAAGCAGGGAAATTTTAGGAATTAGGTTATCCATTAATAGAACAGAGTTCCGTACAAAGGCCCTTCACAAGGCCCAGATGCTCTCAAGAACGGGACACAGGATTTTTGTTGAGGCTCTCTTGTCATTTTGGGTTGAGTGCTCACCTGTATTGCAACAGGATCCATGTGGTTAATAAATACAACCAGTTGTACCAAACAAAATGCCTGCATTTTATGGGATGTCAGAGGAACAGGTCTTTTTCAGGAGGCTGTTCCAGTGACTCTTACTCAAGCAGAGACTTCAGGAACCCACAGCCAGCACCCCCTGACACACCCCCAAGGCACCTGCACGACTGACTGCTCCACACCAGTGAAAAATTCCTGCAAGCACTTACAGATACACAAGCCTTGAGTGCACCTGATCCCAGCACTGCTCCTCATCTTCTTCTTAATCCAGAAGTTTAGCTGGAACAAACACCTCTGCTCTCCATCCAGCCTGGGGATACACCACTACCCCACCTTATTGCTGGAAACACCTCTCATATCCTGGAGATACACGGCCACAATGCGAACCCTGGGATCCAAAAGCAGAAGTGCTACTTTGAAAAGGGATATTTGCACTGGCAGAACCAGCAGCCCTGGAAGCATCACCTCTCCAAACACAGCAAGATATCCGTGCATCACAAGCATCCCACATCCCACCTTCTCGAGTTATCCCACCACAGTGAGGCACCCAGTCCAGCCAGAGCTTCCCTTCAGCAGCCAAATGCTGGAGAGGCACAATCCTTGCAATGGACGGATTGACACAACCAGAAGTAATTTAATTCATGATTAATCTGCAGCTAATGACTGCTGGTTCCCTCCAACTCTCGGTCCCCTTCCAATTTTTCACTGGTAAATCGCTACAGTCTGCAGTTGGAGCTCTTCACAGTAGATTAGTTAACATTATGTTTTTATTAAAGCCGAAGTTAATATCCTCATTCTCTGAAGGAGACCACTGGGGTTCTTGGAATTATTTTTTCCCCTTCAGTTTTTTACTAAGAGCCTTCTCTGCTGAGTTAAAAACAGAGCCTGCAGACCCCCAGCTGAAAGCTTAAGGGAGCCCCAAACAGTTACCTCTTAAATGATTATTTACTTTGGAATATAAAAATCACTCTGTTGGATCAGAGCAGGGGCTGGCCTACCCAGGATCCTGTCTCTGATGGTGGCCAGCTGCTCTAGAGCAGGGATGCTCATAAATTTTATGTCAAAGCTTTACTGATAGATACTTTTCTTTTTAATACATTATATTTTTCATCAAAAAAAAGAGGCAGCCTGCTGCCTACAGAAATTGTGCTTTCACAACAACAACAACAAGCTCCAATGACAGAGCTCTCTAACATGAATGATTCTGTAATTTGGACATAAAGTTTTCCATTTTCTCGTCAAAGATGATTGCTTTTCAGTGAAGAGTCAGAATTTTCTGGGAAAAAAAGACCTTATATGAAATTGTGCTTGTATTTCTCAGTATTTTCAATTAAAATACCCCCAGCTTATAAAATAATCCAAATTTTCTTTTAAAAATACCTTCAGCTCTGATCTAACTTGCGAACTGTCAGACAGAAAGTTGTGGTACAAGTTCCTCCGTGGAAGTTTGCCCTAAATCCCAGAAAGCCAATGGCTACCAGGCACCAAAGCATGACATTTTCTGTGTGTTATTGATCTTTCCTAAACTGACTCAAAGATGCCACAGGACCCAAATGGCCAAGGAAAAGAAGGTGGGGATACCTGACAGACAGACAGACAGACAAGGAGGGGTTAACACCCTTCTCCTGGAGGGACTTTGAATGTTCATGAATGCTTTTCCTTGGCCCTGGCAAGCAGGAAGGGTGCCAGGATCATCTTCTGGTCCTGGGAAACCACACAAGGCAAAGTATTCATGAACATTCAGGGCCCATCCAGGAGAAGCAGCAATTAGCAACACACCTAGCAAAAGGAAAAGGATTCCCTGAGAGCAAAGGGAGCATTATCATCTGGAGAGATTCAGGAGGCAGCTCTAAATCCCTCAGGAATTGTATATTCAAGTTCATCTCTTCAGCCAGAAGAGATAGAAATTGACTTTAAAAAAACCAGTTGATGCTGAACTGTCAAACAAGCACGAGATGAGGCTTGAAGAAAAAGCCTGATTTCTCTGGGCTCTGTGTGAAAGGCAGAGAAGCTGCCACAGCACACCAGAAGACTTGTGAGTGTGCTTCCTGCAGGAGCACGGCTGTGCAGGGACCAGGGTTTGCCAAAAGGTGGTGGAAAACCTCTCACTGAGATGGGCTCTGACAGAGAAAACAATTTTTTCGAGTCTCAAGTTCATTTTTACAGAACTTCTTTCAGTTTAATGAAAACAACTGGGGGGAATGGACGAGTTCTACAAATTCTTGAATGTTTGTGGGGTTTTTTCCCCGCTGGTATTGACTCTGTGAGATGCTGGAAGCTGAAATACATTTGTTCACCAGCTAAAATTGCAGAAATCGCAGTTCCGTGGAATTTACACAGAAAAGTGCACAGTGACAGGCTCAGGTCTCAGATTCCTTCCCACCTCCCCAGTCACAGCCAGAATCCAGAGAATCCAGAATCCCAGAGAAGCTGTGGCTGCCCCTGGATCCCTGGCAGTGTCCAAGGCCAGGCTGGACAGGGCTTGGGGGAACCTGGGGTAGTGGAAGATGTCCCTGCCCATGGCAGGGGGTGGAACAAGATGAGCTTTAAGAACCTTCCCAACCCAACCCTTTCCATGCTTTTATGGCTCTGCTTTGCAGACCAGGCTGGCCACAGCTCCTGGGCTTGCTCTGTCCATCTGCAGCCACAATCCCAGTGCTGTGCTCCCAGGATGCAGGAGGAGCACCAGGAACTGGGGATTTCTGCCACTGCTGCCTCTGAGCCCGTAGAGGATGTGACCCACAGCACTCACCAAACTCCAGGATCTGCCTCTCTCCCACCTGACTGCTGTGCACTGTGGTTTTTAATTAACCTTGGAACAGCAAAGGGCCTTCTTTTCTTCCTTTTTGCCAAACGCAGCCATATTTTACAGGGATAGTGACAAGCTAATTAACTTAACTCTTATGACACCTCTCTGAGATGAGGCTAGGGTTGGCTAGCTCTGCAATGCAGTGTTGGGCTAATTAAAAAATAATTACTACTTCACCAAGGACAAGAACAAGAAGTTAATTAAAAGAATGAGGTGTAGCCTTAATGAAACTCATCAGATTGCATTCATTCAGATGTCCCCCAGCCAAATCCCCCCCATTAGAATAGAAATCCACGCTGCCTCCTTCTTCACAAGGGTTTGCAAACGGGCTCCTCTCTCCCCCTGCTCCCTTGCACCTTTCCCTGGCACAAACAATATGAATTGTTTCAGGAGCACAGGAGTACACTCAGGCTGAGATTACACACAGCCTTGAGGGAGGAGGGACAAGGTATGGATCTGCAAAGAGTATCTGGGGTTATTTGCACTGATGCCTCATCTCTGTTTTTAAAATCAAGAGCTGAACACGGTCAGAGGGGGAAAGGGGTTTTTACTTTGGTATTTATTTCAAGGATCCCTGGTGCACTCTGTCCAAGTGGAACACGCCAAAATGCACATTGAAATGCCCACCCCAAATGCACACCCACGATACATCGGGTATAAAATTATAGGTCTTACAAATTAGCATATTTATTAAAGATTCTCCAATGAGTGAGGCTAAGTGAACTTTCCTCTCGAGGAACTCTCTCCTGGGCAGACTTATCTCTTAGTTTACAAAACGTGTTCTAGAGAGGACCTTGGTGGCTGAGGCTTTTGGGATGTTTAGTCTCCCAATAAGTGTAGGAATGTAGGCTATAAAGAAACACTAAGAATACAAAAGGTTATAGAGGTATATAAAAGAGGCATAAAAGAAAAGGCAAAAATATCTTTATGGCATCAGCACTACCTCAAAAACCAAGTGCTGCACGGGGGCTAGACCCTGCATTACCAAAAACCCCGTGGGTAATGTGGTAGCCCTCCACTGGCCCAGTGTGCCTTCCACACACAGCCTTCAAACACTGGGAGAAGGAGGCAGAATGCATCTCCTCGGGGAAAAACGAGCTTTTACCTGAGTAAAATTGACCCACAGCCCAGATTCAGACCTCACACCATGTCACTGGACAGGCTGGTGCAGTAACCAAGCAGCATTAGCTGGGGATGGAACCTGCTCAGGAGCAGTTTGCTCATTCACATGGACTTCAGCCCTTCACAAGTTTAGGTCAAATGAACCTCGAGTGTTTCTGTCAAGGGAAAAACCTGAAACTGAATTTCTAACGGTAATTCACTTCTAAGTGAGGGGTAAGTGTCCCTGAGATGAGCTATGCTACATTTTTTCAGAGGCAACATCATTCTCTTAAGTATATTTTTAAAACCAGAATGTTTAGGCAGGAGTTGGCAAGATGATACTATCATTATTATTATTATTATTATTATTGTTATTATTATTATTATTATTATTATTATTATTGAGTTGGCAAGGTTTTTTGGGTTTTTTTTAATATAAAAACAGTGAGAGTCAGACCAAAACAAAGAAGGGTTTCCTTGTATTTTGGTGCCATTGCTAACACAAAAATAAATTCTGCAAATCACGACCCACGTCTCTGTTTATGTACAAAGGCAATGTGCCTTCAAGTGTGCTTTGTCCTACACAAACACCAGCATGGAAACTACAGAGCCATCTCCCCCAGCACGTGAATGGTCCAAGGGATGCCCAAATTTCCCAGCACCTGGCACATCCACTTGGAAAAGGACTGGTCAAGGCTGGGGAGGTGCAGTTGTGTGAGGGATCCCAAGAAGTGCTAGACACAGCAGCAGGTTTGCTCAAGCAGCGTTTTAGAAGTTTTCTGGGCTTGAGAAAATTCAAAGTTTGGAAGTGATGGGAGCATAACAAGGATGCTCTTTGGCTGAGCCCTGTGGTGGCAAAGAGGGCGGCAGCACAAGTGTCCTCACACATGCTACTGCCACCTGAAAGAAAACCCGAGAAAAAAATTGGAGAAAGGAATACAAAGAAGTAGAGACAAGCCAATGTTTCCTGGCCCTGACATCACACGCCAATTAACAGCAGCAGCACTGGGCTGTGAGCAGAGCCACAACCCTGAGCAGGCATCACCTGAACGAGGCACGAGGGCCTTTTTCAGAATGGATCCAGGAGTCCTCCAGTAAAAGAGAGAACAAGACAAAGACAGCCAGGCCTGCCATGCTCCTTAACGAGCAGCCAGCAGGACCTTCAAACCCTACATTGACAAGTGAAACGTGGGCTGAGGCACTGACATGGAATGAGCCTGTGCAGGTGACAGCTCTCACTGCGAACCGGGGGAGAAACGTCATGTCCAGGTGGGGTCTGTTCCTTGGGCTGTGAACTGCTGAACTCCCAAGGGAAGAAACAACAGGAGAGAGGGGAGGGGTGGGGAATGGAGAGCTCCTTGTGCTGGTGGCATCACTCCTGCACACGAGATCCCCCAGCTGCAGCAGACCCACCCTGCCCATACCCAACCTACGCCTCTTCCCCATCTTCAGCTCCAGCAAACACCCCGAGCACTCAAGCCCTCGGCAGCAGCAGGCAGGGCTTCACCCAGACCCCAGCAGGAACCTTCACCACCATCACTGCACCACACTCAAGCACTGTGCCAAGTTCTCAATGGGCCCAACAAATCACTGAAGCACAAAGAACCTGCTCAGAAACACAAAAGAGGCCGCACCAGGGAAGCAACAGCAAGCTGTGCAGGGAGCTGAAAATACCAGATTTTTGCTGATAGACTGGTTACAGACCAGCTCCCAGCCCTACTGCAACCATCAGCTCCTCCAGGAAAGGACTCACCTCTGACAACCACCACACTTCATAGATCAGCTCTGACTTCAAGAAACAGGCAATGAATTTTGCTCTACTGCAGGAAACGCAGGGTTTTAAGGTGTCAGCTCCATCCTCACTGCCTGGCATAGAGCAAACGTGGCAATCCTTAGAAGCGTGCTCAGGAGACAGCAGGGAGTTAATTTTCAGAGAAAGAAGGCAAAAAAGACAAGTGATACACACATGAAAAGTCAGCGTGATAAAGCAAATTTTACAACACTGTCTTTACATTATCCAGTGTGCATACATGAAAAAAAGTCCCCATCACTAGTTAATAAATTTCTTTGCCTGGGACTCTTGTTGGCCTCTTTTGCTGACAGTGCCAAGGCTGGCAGCACACAGAAAATTAACTCCTTTTGCACAGAGCTGCTCTGCTTGTGTTATCTCAGAGGCTCACTGGTGCTGGGAGGAAGCTGATCCTACACTCAGGTGTCCTCTATTGCACCTGGGCAGCACAAACCTCAGAGACCCGGAAAAATGTTTTGCCTGATGCATAAAAAAGGTCTCCAGAATACTTCCCCCATTCACAGTGGACACACTAAATGAGGAAAAATTCAGAGTTTCATGTTATCTGGTCTAAAACTACAAAAATAATTTTAAAAAATAAAAATAATAATTTTTAAAAAAACAGCAAGAAGTTTGTGTCAGTCTGACTTGTGGAAATTTAGCAGATCATTCTTTCAGTGCTTGTGACTGGCATTTCAGCAGGAAATTCTCCTTCTATTTTTGGTGCTTGGATTGAAGGGCTCCTGAAATTGCAACTGCCAAAGAAGGTTTTATAAAAGACTTTTTAAATCCCTGGTCAGTGTCCTTACCCACACTGGGGCTGGGTTATTGAGGTAATGCTGTTCAAAGAGCTGCTGCACTTATGACTTGTATTGTTTTTTGCAGTGATAGATTATCAACAGGCCAATTAGAGACTCTCCATTTGCTGACATATAAAGGTTATTCTTTTAAGCAAGCTGAACTGCACCTCAGCAAAGCTGGAATTGCCTCCTTGTAGGGCCATCGAGGCCTTGGATGGCACCTCTCAGCCATAGAACTCGAAATTTTAAATGGCAAGAACAAAACCAGTGGTGCTCTTGCCGAGGAAATCTTTCACACCCCTTCAGTGGTGCTTAACATCTCCTGAAATGCCTCCACTGGATTTGCACGACCTTCTAAACCAAGTCTGAGATCCTGAAGGCTATCCAGGCTGTCTTTGCTCTAAGGCTTTCACTCTTTATTCCTCCATAGCTACTTTTGCCTATCAGTCAGCAGCTTGAATGCCTGCTGCCATTCCACATCCTCCCAGCTTGCTTTCTTTTTGACCACCAGCATCCTGCAGTCCTTGCTGTGACGTGTTCAGCCACGAGCTCTTCACGTCGAACGAGCATCCCAAAACACAGCGCTGCACATCACCCTCAATTATTATAACTCACTGGAAAACCTGTGTGAAATGCTTTAAAGTTTCACCAAAGTGTGAATGCTTAAAATTCTTGTGAAAGTCAAGCGCTGACACCTTGAAGGGGGTGCTGAGAAGGGAAAAGACGGGCGTAGAAGAATTTTCTCCGTGGTCCAAGTGGGTTTTGCCTCAGAGTATGAGATGTTTTCCACTGTGCTGTGCAAGGAGAGAGGAGTTCTGAAGCAACACAGTGCAGCCAACAGTCCCATCACTCAGACACCTCACAGCCCTTAAGCTTCGGAAAATAAGGAGGCTCTGAGCTGGGATTATTTTTAAAAACTTGTTAGGAAGGTAGGCATTTAAATTTTCTTCTGCAGCCAACGGTAACATAAGTACTGTCTTACCAATTTAAATGAAAATGTGGCTGTGACTAATTAAAGGTGGATTATACATTTTGCTTGACAGAAAGACTTAGCTTTGTGCAAAACCCTAGATCTGCCAGTTATGTGACATTGCCAAATTTCCTGCTCTTGTCTGGAGTCTTTTCTGACTTTTTCAGTATTTTCCACCAGGAAAGTTGTTTTCCCAGAGCACCAGCCACATGTTCTTCCTCCTCCCACTACATTTTTGCTCCTTGTCCATGTACACTTACACAGCTCGTTTAGGTACATGGATTTCTTTTGTACAGTCTTATAGAAAACAAAGACAGAACACCAGAAATTATTGGATATTTTCTTTCTTCCTCTCTCTCTCTTTTTTCCTCTTTTCTAGCATGCCTTTGCACTTTTCACATGCTTCCTCTCTCTCATTCTTCCTCCTCCCTGGTGATCTTCCCAAATCCCTTAATTCAGAGCAGAGGAAACGCAGTTCGATGGAGCCCTCTCTCGGCCTCGCGTGGTAACTTGGCCCCGCAAAACTCAAACTTTTTTATGAATGAATTCAAGATCATCTGCACGACTTGAATTTGCTGGGGACCACAACTCCTGCTGGTATTGCTAACGTTGCTGCTGTTACTGTGGTTGTTGTTTAAGCAGATGTTTGTTGATTCTATTTTGTGTGTGCGTGTCTGGAAGCTGGAGCCTTGCAGGGAGATGGACATAGACCAGCTCAAATCCAAGAAACAAATGACTGCAAAACTCCATGAATTTCCTCTTAAAAAGACAACAAAATGGAAATATCTATCCCAACCATCTTTTACTGTAATAAAGCACTCATAGAACAGAGCCAATAGCATCTAATTTTTGAGATCTCCAAGGAAAATCTGCCCTAAAGTATCACTGCCAGTGCAAGGCAAACACCAGCTTTGCCCTTCTGTTGCCTTTGGTGTGAAGTAAAAACTGTTCAAGCCTACAAATTACAGAGCCCAAGTGAAGTCACAGCTTCAGCTGAGGAAAAAAAAAGCTCAAGTGCACTCCTCAGCACAGTTCAAGAAATGAATATTCTGTTGCACTTCAAAGAGGATGACGATGAAACGAGAAGTCAGCCAAACCACCTTGGAAAAGCCCAGTGGTGATTATGGGAGGGTGGGGAGGTCGCACATCCCAGTCTGCTTCAGTACCAGGTGGGAAAATTCCCAATTAAACCCGAAACACAGTACCTGTAATCATCAGGGGAGAGGAAAAATAGCCAGGAACGCAAGTAGAGGAAATTGATTCTTGTTGCAATCAAGTGTCTTCCTTTCTCAACTTCCTTGCTCAAATATGAGTGACATTTTTTAATTCAAGTTCGCTACAGCTTATAAATTCTCTCATGGCTGGGTTTGTACTGTCTCACTCAGATTGAGGACACCAGCAAGAAAAGTCAGCTCATAGAAGGAAAAGAAAGAACCAAACCTTCCATCCTAAAAAGGAGCATCAAAGCCATTCCACATCAGAACACCAGAGCCCGAGCACCAGCTGTGAGATGAAGAGATTCCTGTCCCATTTTGCTCCATGGCAGCACTGAGGGGAAAGCTGCTGTTGCTTTGGGCAAGGATGTTGTGTCTCTGCCTTCCCTACAGGCAGGGAGCAGTGGTGGCTCTGCTCCCAGCAGAACAAATCCTCTGCAGAGCCACTGCCCATCAGCGCAGCCTGTCAGGTCCCAGATGGACCAGATGTCCACTCTGTGCTGGATTTAATTCTGGAAAGGGTGCAAAAAGGTCTGTACTACACACTCCTTCCTAATCCTCAACAAGCAGTGGTTCCTTCATGCCCTGAAGAAGAAGAGTTTGTGGCATTTGTAACTGCTGGAGCTGGGAATACTTTTATCATCCACCCAGATGGGAAAACTGCTGAACCACGACTCAGCCGTGCAACCCCCTGGGCACCAGGCAGGGTCAGGGTACACAGAGCTTGAAAGGGTTAATCCCAATGCAATCCCAAGGTAAATACAAGGCTTTCAGATGAGGGAGTGTAACAAAACCATATTAAAAATAAAAATAATAACCCTCAAAAAGCTGTTGCCAAAGAGAGGAAGCCTCTGCATCCGATTTGTGTCACGTTCAGAAAAGTGATGCTCCAAAGCTGTGTCCAGAGATCATGCAATCCTGGGAGCATGGCTTTCCCGATGCCATTAAAGAGCTCCTTTTTACCACACTGCCCACACCAGAACAGCTGCTGGGTCAGCACAGACCCAGCTCCTCCACGTTGCTCCTGACAACGTTGCTCCAGGAAGCGCCTGCAGCCCCCGGGGTGCTCCTGGTGGGGTTTGGCTTTCACCGGTGCCTTTCTCAACCTAGAAAAAACCTTTTTCAACAATGCATCCTTCTGAGATAATATTAATAGAGGAGGTAAGACAAAAGTGGGTCTTGGAGGCCTCTGGAGCAGTCATGGGAAATGCCCACAAAAGCCCACCCCCCATGTGGGTGCATGCAGTTTTATGAGTTTGGTAAATTAGAATAATTGACAAAAAAGCACCAATTAGGAGCACAAGTGGTGATGCAATTCCCCCCCAGTCCAAGCCCCTTCTAAGTCCTCCTCCCCTCAGGTGGGTCTGTACTTTGTTGATGAAAATGTGTCTCGAAAAGCTGTTTTTCAGCCTTGGTTTCTAAGGAGGACTAAGATAACAACCTCAGAATGTGTTTTGTCTCTCTGCCTGGAAAAAATGCTGAAGTTAAGCTACAATAAGAAGCTACAAATATATAGGTAAAGAATACAGGGAACATATAAAAGAAAAATAAAGTAAAAACCAAAACAGCACCAATACGAGGAACAGGACTCCCAAAAGACCCTTCCAAAACCTTCTCCTCCTCATCAGCAGGACCAAACACAAACCAGATGGTCAAGTGGGCATTCCCTGCAAGGAATTCTCACACCCACAGAGGGCATGAGAATGGAAAGGAGCCCACATCACACAGGTCAGGCCATCCTTCCCCTGTTTCCAGGGAAAACCCTGTGTGCTGCAGACACATCGCTCCTCTCCCAGCCACTGACCAGGGCCAGGGAACAACACTGGGAAAAAAAATTGTGGGTTTTATAAGAGTTACCCAAGGGAATAAAAGATTGAGATTGAAGCTGCAGTAGTAGAAACAGGAGCAAGCTTTGTTGCCCTAGCTCAGGTGTTGACTGTTCCTTCCAAGAAAACGGGCTTGGACAAAAAGCAGCCAAAAACGAAATCCAAATTGCCCTCAAAACTGTTTTCATGTCAATGTATTGTAAGTTGTATGACTTCATTTCTCCCCAGCAGCTATTTTTCAAATTTGCATTAAAAATACCAAAAATATTTAGAGGATTAAAGCCTGATTTACAGGTTACATGACAGGTGATGAGTCATTTCAGTATGGCTTGGATGGTTCAAGTAGAGCTTGATTTTTTTTAATAGGCATTACAAAGGAAAATACCTTTGTAAGCAGTGATTTCCCTTCAAATAAAAAGCCATTTATCAACAGCCTGAAAGGTTATTTGGTTTCTTGCTGCACACACACTTCAAAACTCTAATTGGGTATCATAGATGAAGGCAAGATTCAAAACAGAGCAGAGGCAGAAGCTGGGGTTATACAAACTTGGAGACAGCCTGCACTTCCCAGGACATCAGAAAAAGGCCACAAAAATCCTGGAAATTTCATGCAATGGGAACCACTTGGCATTCTTGCACAGCAAGGAGCATTAAAGGACACGACTGGATTTATACAGAGTAGATGGGGCCCTCACAGATGCCATGACTGGAGGCACAGCCGTGCCCCTGGATATCAGCCCAGTCATTCCCACAGCCCCCTTCTCCCCATCATGCTTCAGATCTTCCAACCCCCTGTGGCTCTCCCCTGCTTCACATCTCCCTGGTTCCTGCTGCTCCTCCACCAGCCTTCCAACATCCCAACACCCCAAAGGCTTCCTTGCAGACTCCCACCAAATGCCAAGTCTTTTCTAAAGTGAGGTTTTTAAACAATCACAGGAACCAATTTACAAGTCATCACATCCTTCAGTTGTCATTTATGTCCCTCCCCAGCTGCTCCAGGAGGCAGCCCTTGTTGGTTGTGTTTTATTTTGGTGGCGCTCATTTAGCAGCCACATCCAGTGTCTCTCCACAAAATTGCACTCGTTTAATTTCCCACGTGAATCTGCTGACTGCTTGCAGGAGTTCAAAACAGCAGCACTCCTCTGTAGTTCATGAGCACTTGAGAACATCTGCTGGGCACTGTGGGGAAAGCTGCATCTGAACCACAGGCCCTTAAGTCTTCTAGAGAGTTCAGCTCATACAAACAACTCACTTTTTGCTGAAATGTGCCCTGAAGAGAGAGACTGGAGGAAAGGAACAGGATTCACCGCTGCCAAAATGCCTGACACGTTAACTGCCAGCCAGAGTTAACCCAGAGTCAAGCAGAGCTCATGATATTCCTGACACAATCCCCTGATGGGTTCCCTCTGCTCGGGCCACAAGACAGCCCCAGCTCCTCAGGACAGAGCTGGGCCCAGGTCCAGCTCGGGTTTCCAAGTCCCACTGAAATATTTGCATGATCCTGGGTTTTGTTATTTTAGCTCAGGCTGCACAGACTGTACAGTCAGCAGCACACATCCCATTTTCAAATCCTATTCAGCAGCACCTGAAACTGGCTCTCGATCAAAACACAACCCAAGCCCAGGTCTCATTTTTACACTGCCTTTGCCAGCAGACAGCCAATAAAGTCCCCTTCAAAAGCCTTTTAATCCTTCTGCAGTTCTAAGCTTAACCCAAGATTTCTTCACTTAAAAAATTTTAAAAGTGTAAAACTCACCTTAGCTGAACAAGGATGTGCCTACCCCAAAAGTGCTCAGGCACCCAGCCTGGGCAAGCCTGGCAGGGCTATCACAGAAATTCCTCTGTTAAGACACACGTGCAGGGTATATGCTTAGAGAAAAGGTATTTTGTTAATTTGTCTGAACAGTTATTGTCTTCAGGCCAACAAGCAGAGTTTTGTAAGGACAGATGAGGCGGTACCTTTATGCTGTAACTGAAAAGAATAAATTCCGTACTTTATTTCCACGACTGCTTTTAAAATATATATTTAATTCTTGAAATAGGGATAAATACCTGCAGATATGTTGTCTAGAGAGGGACAAAAATAGGTCAGCACAGCACAGTGTGTGCTAAATGACAACTACATCCCACAGAAGAAAATGGGATCATAAAGGAGATCAGGCACAGAACGGAATGGTGTCTCTACTGAAAGGAAAGGGAGGAGCAAGGGATAATATTTTAGCCTCAATCCATCCAAGGCATTTGCAGACACACACCACTTGACAAGCTCCCAGCCAGAGCTCTTAATCCAAGAGCTGACTGACCAGAAAACTCCTCCAGTTCTGACTGCCCAGCCAGGCCAGAGGGGCCGGGTGCTGCAAGAGCAGGGCTGGTGCTCTGCAGTGAACAGCCCCATCCAAAACGTGCTGAAACGAGGCATCAAAGCCGAGGCACACAGCAGCACCCACTGCTTGAGAAAACCTGAGCTTCAGCGCCTGCAAACACTCGAGGACATGGATAACCGAGCCCTCCTGTTGGCTTCGTGGTTGGCCTTGCCTGGCTGTGCTGGGAAGTCGCTGCACAAGCTCGGGGTGAGGGAGTGCTGGTAATAATGATAATATGGGGATCTCACACGGCCTGGGGCACATCAGGGCTGGGTGAGTGTACAGGGAGGTGAGTGAGGAGGAAATCACAACCTCCCTCTTTCGTGACCAGCGAATTTCAGCCTGATGAACGCAGCGCACTGGAAAGCAGCTGAAGTGAACGAGTCCTGAAAGAGTTCTGTGTATCCAGGAAAAAAAAAAGCAGGCATTGTGGGCAGCTATGGAAGGAAAATAAATCACTGCCCTGAGGTCAAAACAAGCAAGCTAAAGGTAAATGCTGTGAAATTCAAGTGAGAGCAGCACTAAAACATCAGATGCACTCTGTGTACACCCTGCCTGCACTATTCCAGCCAGGACAGGAAGGGAACAGGCAGATTCACATGCAGGTCCCAGCCAAGAGCAGGAATGATTTTAGTTCTGGTGAGATAATCACACAGAGTGATCGCAAAAATCGTGATCTTTTCATCCCAATTCCTGCAATTACAAAACAGCTGAAAAGCAGCACACAGAATGATGCTTAGCAAAGGTGAATTCCATTTCCTCAGGGCACAAAAATGGATCTTTCAGATGAACTGAGCCATGACACATCTACAAGAGCATCTCTAAAACCAAACTCACCAATTATCCCCTATTAGGGATTAAAAAATAAAATACCAGGGAAAATGCCTTTAGAAACTTCTCTCCTGAGCAGGGCAGATGGACCAGACACATGAAGGGCATTTCCCACTCTGCAAAACCTTCATGAGAAAGAGCTGTTGTGTGACCATTTTCACTGCACTAATAAATTGCAGAAAAGTTCCCAGCTGCCTCGAAGCTATCAGATATGCCCCAAATTATAGAACACAGTTGTTGCATAAGAAAACAGGCCCCTCAAAAACTTAAAGCTCTCCCAGTAAAATGAAATTATCTGGAGGTGAGTGGGTCCCTCCACAGCCAAGACCTCTGCAGGATGCTGTGACAGCAGTGCCACCCTCACGGGCAGGAAAAGGTCACTGGGATTCCTCCTGCCTTACTGAGGCACTTGTGTTTAGACATCAAGCTTTTCTCCAGCCAAATCAATAGCAAGCCTTAATTTATCTCAGAACGGGGTGAATTACCTCCTGGACACTCCTGTGTCTCTCTCCACCAAAAAAATGAAGCCTGCAGGACCGGGCAGCAATTCCTCCATGGCTAAGATCAGGTGTTTTGAAGTCCTTCCTAAATGTTGAAAGTTACCAGAATTAAGTGTTCCCTGCAGACACGTTGCTGCAGACATTCCTTCACTAACAACTCTTTTTGGTCCTTCCTCTGGCTCTGGCCACCACGAGCAGCAAAGCACCAGACTCTGTGGAAATCAGATTTGACTAAGCATGGGAATTCTTGTGTACCAATAAGTTACCCTTTGATTCGTGGCATATTTCAGATTAGAGTTCCAAAGAGCTACAAGAGGAGAGGCAATTCTCCATTTCAGTCCTGAGGGCTGCGCTGATTTATGGCCTCTGGCACCACACAGTGCATTGTTTGGTTGAGACTGGCTGTTAAAATCCATACCTATGAAATGTGATATTCCTCTGGAAATGTCCCCTTCTGGTTCTTTTTTTAGATGGTATTTTTATTGAGAGGAAGGGACGGGAATGAGCTCAGTAATGACGTTCTAAACCATTTCAGCTGGTAAAGTCAGGTAGACTAATATTTTACTTCCATTTGGCCTCTTATTTCTTTAACCAAAATTGAGATGAGACCCTTGTGAGAATTCTGGCAGAATAATTAAGGGTATGGCTGTCTATCTTCCTAAGAAAACCAAGGCAAACGTGCCAAAGGACTGGAGAATGTCTCCCTCCTCACTGTCTTCTCACACTGGCATTGCTCGATAGCTGAGTAAGAGGCAACGTGAACCCTAATAATGAGAGTGAGCCACACAGGGATGCACAGCCACAGGCCCCTCCAGCGGACAGATAATGCAGAGCCCTCTCTCCACTGGCTCAGGAGACACCTTGGCAGTTTGCACAGGCACAGGGCCAGTAAAAAGTAACTGCAGAGGATGACAGAGTAGTGTAAAAGAAGAGTTTTCCCAAGCACTGTGCCATACCCCCACCCCGACTGATCACACTCATTGTCAAGTCATTAATAACTCCTTGATTTAATTCACAGAGGCCAGACCTGCAGCTCGTGCTAATCAGTGTCACTTTACCACAGCTAACAAGCTTGCCATGTGTGAGATCCAAGCTCCCCCCCGCCCCAGCTTGCCAACAGCAACCATGGCCTGGGAAATCAAGGCAGGACTTTGCAGTACGGCTAAAATTCGATTTTTAGGAATGGGTCTCCTTTCTCCTTGGGAGGATTTACCCTTTGTTTCCTCAGAGAGACCAGAGGCCTCCACGCTCTCGTGATGGAGCAATCACAGGGGGAAAGGAGCTAAGGATAATACCTGGAAGTGTCCCAGGCCAGGCTGGACGGGGCTTGGAGCAACCTGGGATAGTGGAAGGTGTCCCTGCCCGTGGCAGGGGTGGGAATGAGAGAAGCTCTAAGATCTCTTCAACCCAAACCACTCTGTGATTCCATGACGAGCACACAGCATGCTCTACACCCAAACTTGCTTTTTCCTCATCCAATATCACAGCCTCTACCAAAGTACTGGCAGAGAGCAGAGATTTGCATCTCTGCAGACAGCGCTGAGAACAGCTCCTCCATGCCCTGGGCTGTGGGGAGCTCAGGAGCCCTGGCACTGCCACCAAGCCTCACCCAGCACAAGTGTGATCTTCCCCTGGCACCTGGTGCCCAGCACGCCCAGAGCCTGGGACAGGCGGCTCCAATCCCTCCCTGTGCCAGGCCAGGCCAACCCCTCACACCCTGGCAGCCACCAGCACCACCATGCTGGCAAAGCACTGAATTTTCTGTATTTCAGGGCAGTATCAGGTCTGCAGGATCAAACTCAACACTTGCTTCAGGCTACTCATTGCACTATTCGTGCAGAATCTGGTTAGAAATCACAACTCCACAAAAATGAACTCAGCTTTTGATTTTCGCAGGGGCCGGGGATGCACCTTTTCCTTGTCACCCTCACAGGATTCTCTGGGTGCAAATACTTAATGGAAATGTTCCTGGAAACACATTACCATAAAAAAAGGTGTGATCCCAGCAACATTTGCATGAGACAATAGGCTGCAGCTTTGCATCATCCAAATCCAGATGTTTCTGGTGAGAAAGAAATAGATGACCTGAGAATTAGACCCAGGCCCCTTGGCTCCCCTCCAGATGCTCTACCAGCTGCTCACACCAAATCCCCTCTGGTCAATTACTTTACTTGATGCTTCTAATCAACAATATTATATATGTGATGCTATAAACTTTTGTATTTAATATTAGCTCATAACTCAGCATCCAAAACCAGATGTTTTTGGTGAGAAAGAAATTGATGACTTATCAGAGGACTGAACCCAGGCCCCCTGGCTCCCTTCCAGGCAGTCTACCAGCTGAGCTGCAAGGCAAACCCGTCACCTCCTGCCCCCACCACCCCGCTGCCTTTCATGAAAGGAAAAGGATTTCCCATCTCCCAGTGCAGGAATATGTGAAAGATGTTTTAATAAACGCTTTTAAAAGAGTATAGTGCAGGCTTGCTTTGAGTCGGGAGAACACGGTGCTTCCCAGAGGACGGCTCTGCAGATGAGCTCCTTTCTTTCCTAACAGGAGCCCTCGGTGAGGCCTCACGTACAACTGCCTGCAGGAGCAGCACAGTCGATGGGTAATTTAAATCTGGACTTCTTCAGCTGCTGCATGCCCCGCTGAAGATGATTATGAGGCTCTCCCCACAAGGCTGCACTCAGGACAGCTCACTGGATCAGGAGATGCTGCAGAATATGAATGGTAAAGGAGAGAGAACAGGTTCCTGCAGGGCTGAAGGGTGGAGCACGGGCATTCCTGATTCATGGAAATTTAATGTGTTCCGACCACGCAGAGCAGTTGAGCAAGGGCTTTGCTTCCAACCTGCACTGATGCATCAATCAGTGCAGTCCCTCCTGTGTTTGAAGCTCAGCACATATTTCAGTGCTGCCCTGTCCAAGGCTGTGCTTTGGTAATCCACAGCAGAGCACAGCAACCTTCTCTGCTCGTGCTTAATTACTCAAGATACTAAATCACAGCGATATTATTTATTAAATTTATTTAATATATTTATTAAATATATTTATTTAAATTAATCAAATATATTTAAGTATTTATTAAAGGCGAGAGCATCGGTTTTATAACTGTGAATTCACAGTGTTTTGCTCTTAAATTGTAGCTGTACAAGACATGATGAAAAGCAACCTCCACGAAACCCCAAAGCCCACAGACCTAAGAGCTTTGTTTAGGATTAGACACACCATCCACTACAGATCTACCAATTGTAAGGAGCAGAATTGTAAAGAGCAACTGTGAAAATATTATTGCAACTGAAACGGATCTGAAAGCAAAACCAGCACGCTGTGAAAATGTATGAGAATGTTTTCCAAAGAGGCAATTCCAGCTTCCCAAACCAATTAAGACAGTGTACATTTTCCAAGGAAAATCTACTTTTTAAGAAAAGAAAATATGGCTGCAAACATACAGAGAGCTGACAGGGGTGTTCGGAGAGTTCAATTCTCTTGTTGGTTCATTTGACTAGACCTTGAGACCAAGGTCTCACCTTGAGTTAACTTAATTATAACAATGTTGTGGTTTTGCAAACTTCAGTAAGGTTCAGTATTCACTTGTAGGGCAACTTACCCTGCCCAGCCAATGAAATCAGGCAAAAGCTTGGATAGATCCTCCAGCTGCTGGAAATACAAACCTCATCCTCAGTGAAAGAGATTTCTAAATTTGTTCTACTCTGAGGACTCAGCATTATCTTGCCAACATTTCCAGCATAATCAAAGCAGCTGAAATCAAAGCTCAAATTAAATATTCTGATTAAACTGCATAAAAAAACTTCCCATTCGAGGACGGATATCTGAAAAAGTGTAATCTCACTGAGTCATCTTTCACCAAAAATCTCACATCTCTCTGGTCAAATCACTTTCCCAAATAACTTCAGGCTGTTTGGGAGGATATATTGTACCAAAAAGAAGCACAAAGAGAAGACAAAGAGAATCTGCATGGAAAGGAGAAACAAAGATGGAAAAAAACCCAGGTTGAGAGAGCTTAAAGGACCAGGTGGGTAGAGACAGACACAGAGGCAGGAGAAGCAGGGCAGGGAGAAGTCCAGGGGCTCCACACGTCTGGAATGAGCACACTCAGGCAGCACCTGGGGCTGACCAGACCACAGCACGTGCACAGAGTGCTGCAGAACATCCCACTCTCAGGAGCTGGCACAAATCCTGCTGGGCTTGGTGATACCCAGTGAAGAAGCTGGTGAGAGGCGAGGGCACGCAGTGCCTCCCTGGCTGCTGGGCGTTTGGCAGGGTGGGGCCCACACGAGCTCTGTCCAAATAACCAAACTTTAACCCCATGACAAGAACATTATTGATGTATTTAGAGATACATAGATAGAATATTAATATATTTAGAGACCAATGCCTGATGCACTGCTGGGGGCATTAAGCTCAGCACTGGGGGCAGAGAGGCAGAACACAGCAAGCCACGAGGCACTGAGCTGCAGCCTGAAGGCACAGGTCTCCAGGACAGAGAGCAGCACAGAGCACATGGCCTGTGAAAACACAACTCATTCTTCTGTTCTTCTGCAGAAGAAGCAACATTCCAAAGCTCTCAGCGTCTCGGCTCTCCTCACATGCCACCAGCGTTAGTTGTCAGCAGATCTCACTGCCACAGGAGGAGTTTTCAGCCAGTAGCCTTCAGCTGAGCCCTGCAGTGCCCGAGTGTTCTCTGGCACCTTTTGATCCCCAGTGCAGCTGTTTCAAAGCATTGGTGTGACTGATTCTGACAGACTCTGCCCTCAGCAATACCAAAAATGACAGCACCATTTCGGAGTTTCCAACCCTTCCTTTGCACAGACTAATGAAGACATTTATATAAATAAATGTGTTTAAAAGGAGAATTATCTCAGCAGGATATCACAGAGTCCATCCACCCCAGTTGAATAACTACTGCAAAGGAGAGGAGGCTTTAAATACTTGGCCCTAATTTGGTGGTCTGAGTGTTGCAATATCCATCCCTTCTGGGAGCTGGGACCCACAGAACTGCAAGGAGTCCTTTGGGAGCCCTGAAACACCCAAGGGTACCTCCATGAAGAGCAATTCCCGTTTACAAACTAGTGGATTGTAAATACTGTTCTCCACTGGGTGCTCCTGTAAATCTCCTACAGCTGGCACAGCAGCACACACATCCTCTGGCATTACCCCTTCAGCCACGTGCCAACAGGCTGAGGGTGAGAGAGACACACAAACCAGCGTGACCAGCTGACATCCAGACTGTGCTGCTGACTCCCAAGCCCAGAAAAAAATGCCAAGACCAAAAGGCAAGAAATACTGCTCTGTCTTAAAATCAAACTTCAAGCTGTGTGGAGGAAGGGCTAACAAAGTGCAGACCAGAAACAAGCACAGTCATCAACAGGCTGGGGGAGAATGGTGCTTCCTATTTCCTTGTTAGGTGACTGCATTTCCAGCACCAGCTCAGGCTGCTTTAATTAACCCTGATTGCACTGAGTCATAATTTGCACATTGTCAGTACCAACACAAATTCAGAGGAAACCAGCACTGTCCCCTCAATTCTTTCCCAAGCTTGCGTTGATTCCCAAATCATCCAGGGCTGCAGAGAGCAAATTCCAGGTCTGGAACCAGATCTGAAAACAAAATGAAAATGTCTGGTTGTAAAAACTGAGTGTTTCTGAGGGTTTGAGTTGTTTTGTTTTGTTTTGGGGGGGTTTTTTTTGAATAATTAACTGATAAACAACATTTTAGAGCACTGAACCATGGTCTAAAACACCTCCCTTAGAGCCTCCTCTCCTCCTCCCAGTCTGTTGTCTGGAGATACGACATGGACACCAAGTGATTAAATCTACTTGTTGCTTCATATATTTTTTTTAATCATAAACAGGATCCCGTCCAGGAAAGAGCAGCTGGAATCACAGCTGCAAAGCTCTCACTAATGTGACACCACAAAATCACACTTGATAGCAGAAGAGTTCTCTGGAGGAGGAAATCACTCCAGGAGATGGGCTGTGATTGAGCAGGACTCCACCAGCCTTCTGGCACTGGAAGATTTCTGTGCTTGTCGAGCTTTTTGTTAACAAAATGGGAGCTCTTCTACCCAGACAAGTACTCTGAACTGACAAAAAATTTTAAAAAAACAAAACAAAACACGTAATACATTCAGATACAAAGCTGAAAGGCAAACAGCAAGTCCAGAAAAAACAAATTTGCTGCTGGTCTGCACTCTTTGGGGCAAGGTCCTGGCTGGAATAGCCCAAATTCTGGGGTGCTGCATGCTGCAAGGGGCAGTGGAGGATGAAGGGGGGGCGAGCTGCATCCTCCTCGAAGCAGAGGCTGGCTGTGGCTACCTGTGATCCTGCCTTGGTGTGGGACAGGGAGCATTTTGAGAGGAGGCCTGAGGACCCCTCCCAGCTTAACAGTTCTAACAGGATCTATAAAAATGTAGGAAACCACAAAATGTGGACTCAAGGACACAGTGGGGGCCCAGGCAGTCACACGGAGTTTAGAGCATTCCATAGATATGGGGAGCAGCTTCTGGAGGTCAGTGTGTGACACCCCACAGCTTGGGGACATGACAAGTGGTACCTGCTGGGTTGTAGAGGGTCCCAGGGTCCCTGAACACGAGGTGGACAGGCCCAGAGCACGTGGCAAGGAGACAAGGCAGCACTGACCTGGTGCCTGAAGCTTCTGTCACTGGGACAGGCAGCAGCTCCCCCAGGGAATCCCCTCCCCAGAGCAGGGGGAGCTTTCTGCTACACCAAGGCCCTTTGGAGCACTAAAACCCAGGGGGTGCCCAATGGAGGGAGGGCAGACAGGAAATACAAACATTTTGTGGTGGCAGGATGAGACTTACCCTCCGTGTGTGGTTCCTCTAGGCAGTTTCGGGGTGCCTGATTAGGATGTTCATAGGGTGGGATGTTCATAGAGTGGGATGTTCATAGGGTGGGTGCCCATTCAGATGGGCTGTCTGAAGAAGGCTGTGCTTCCCTCCCTGCCAGATGTGAAGTAAGAGCACCTGGAATTTTCCTGGGACACTGGCAGGACCTGCAGGCGAGGTTGCAATTGGCTCATTCACCTGATCCCCAGCCACAGCCACACTGCAGCTGAGCACCTGGCAACCAGGACAGAAGAGAGCAGGTTAATTACGGCAGGGTAGGAGGGATATACCCCGGCTCTCTGCTCCCCAAATCAAAAGAGCAAACACTGCTAAGATTTACTGGCTTTGCTTATCAGGAGAACAAGGGGAAACAGGGTAAAAGTTTATACACGTGGGAATAAAACCCTCCTCGGGCAGCTTGTCCCAAGGACTGTATGGAGCACAGGAATGGAGAGGGGAGTGCAAGCCCCAAAGGAGGTTTTGTCCCTGTTGTTTCAAAGGCTGGCACAGTTCCTGCGAGTCTGTGGCCTTTTTCTGCTGACCCAGGGAGTTAGGACTCCATTTTCAAGTTACTCCACACCCCAACAGGGGTGATGTTGTCCTTCTCAGCAAAGATTTGTGTGCAGAAAGCATCTGCAGGCAGCGACACAAGATAGCTTCTTTCCCATTAATGCTTCTTTCAGCCTGGGCTGAGAAGCTGAACTACAGACAGGAGGCTTGGAGCAAAGCAGGAGTGGACGGAGGAGCAGAAGGAAGAACGCTGCTGCCTGTGCAGCAAAAAGGTTAAAGCATCTTTCTCCACCGTCCTTGACCTCAGCACAGAAAGGGACCTGGCTGCAAACTCTGCCCCGTGGACATGGAAAACATGCAGGGCAGAGCCGTCTCCATGGCCAGAGGAGGAGATTAAGCCTGGCTGCAGGCAGAGCTGTGCTCAGCACGTGTCCCCTGTCAGCCTGAGTGTCGCTGAGGCAGCTCCCTGTGCTCGGCCACCACCGGGTTTTTTTAAGTAGTTTAAAAGCACATTTATTTCTTGGAAGCCTATGAACATCAGATGGAACTAATTAAAACCACGAGGGCTCGGGGCAGCCGGGAGGGAGACGTGCAATTTGGTTTCCACTTCAAAGTGGTTTAGCAAAATAAAAGCACTCAGGCCCTCTAATGCAAGTGCGTGTCCATGGGGAGGGGAGAGAAGAGGCCACTCAGTGCTCTCAAGTGGCCACTCTTCCCCCACTTTTGCTCCCCAGGCTCGGTGGGGCTGTGTTTGGATGCTCTGCCTGTTGATTAGTCAGGGCACCAGAGGTTAATTGCAGTGGTTCCTCCTGTGCCCTCCCATCAGTTGTGCAGAGCAGGCGGTGCTGCACAGGGAGGAGGTGGCATCGTGGCCAGCAGCACCCACCCACACAATCCATAGGAACGGGGATCGCCTTCAGACAAGAGAGCAGCTGCTGCTGCGGGGTTCCTGGGCCAGTGTGGGGGCACCACAGCCAGCGACAGGCGTGGTCACTGCCACAGCCTGGCTGCTCCAGGGCACAGCTCCTCCGGGATGGGGGGGACTCCTTGCCTGAACCCACTGCCCCCCAGCTCCTGTGTTCTGCCAGCCCTGTGCCACTGGGGTCCCCATATGTTTCCCATGGGGGTACCAAGGCTCCCTGGACCCTTCCCCCCTGCATGGCCCCAAACCCCATGGCCCTGACCCCCTTCAGTGGGTCACCCCTGACCTCCCAGTGCCCAGCCCTCAACCCCCTGCCCACGCCGTGCTTGGGGTCCCTGCATCCAGACAGGGCTGGGGAGCCTCAGCAAGGAAAAGCTGCTCACCAGCATTGCCCCCTGTGCCTGCTCCATTTGTTCCTTCTTTAAAAACCACGTTTTCCCTCGAATCTGGCATTTTACACCCCACCCTGTTAAAATGGGGGCTGGACTGGCTGGCAGCTGTGGGGCTGCAGGATCACCCACATCCAAGCCCCTTCCTATCCCTCTCCTGTATTCATCCAACCCTCATCCTCACTCATGTGCATCCCAGCTGGGAATGTGTTCTGCAGCAGGAGCTGTCCTCAGAGCCACAGTCAGGGCCAGCAGCTGATGTCACACAGGTCACATGGTGCCAGGGCTGGGCACCAATGCCCAGCACCGCCCCCAGCCCCAGCTCACCCAGTGACCCAGGGTGGCAAGTGGAGTCTGACCATGTCCCACCCTCCTGCACCCGCTTTTGTTTGCTCTTCCCTCATTCTCTGTGGCTGGGGGAATGCAAGGGGAAGAAATCAATAAAAATTAACTCTGAAAATAAAAAAGGAGCCAGTGTGCAACTTGCAAGTGGCAGCAGATAAAGTGGCCTGTGATGGCCCCATAAACCATCTCTCAGCACACCATTTATCACCAAGCCAGCATGTCTCGACATCAGGCTTAATTTACTCAATATTGAAAGACATAAACCTGGCCTTGCAAATTTAGGGAAAGGAGTTGCAGTGACAATTCACATTTTAACGTGGCTGATGCCTCTGCTTGGAGTTCTCTGTTGCTGGGGGTGTGCACGGGGCCTTTGGCTGGGCCGAGCTGTTGGGATGGGTCACTCCAGGATTTCAGCTGCCTGGCAACATCTGGTTGCAAAAGGCGAGCAGCTGTGCAGAGCTAAGCATGTCATAGCTGGGAGGCTGGGCTGGAGTGATTGGGCTCTCTCTGCATGCTGGCCCAGCTGCTGCAGCCCCCAGGATGCTCCTGCCCAGGACTCCAGTTCGCTGCGGCTGTACCACTGCAGCCACTGCCCTGTGCAGGGAAGCTTCCTCCATCCCCTGTCTGACACAGAGAGCTATTGTGAGCTCAGCCCCACAGGAGCCTCCTTGGCTGCAGCACGAGAGGAGGGGATGCTGGCTGGCCCTTGGGTGAAGCTGGCTGGGTTTTGCTCGGTTGCTTTTTCTTTTAAGAAGTTTGTAAGGCGCTGCCCAGCACATAGCGCGAGCTCTGTGCGAGACGTGAATAACGCTCTCACGGGGCTGTTTGTACAGCTCAGGGCACTGCGGGCCAGCCCCAGCACTGGTGTAAGAGTGATGCAAGGCCCCCAGCCCAGACAAGCAGAGAGCATGGCAAAGGAAGATAAAGAGGCATTCACAGGGCTGTGAGGGGTCCAGCACACAGTAGCTGAAGGCCTGATAGGTCACAGTGTCAGTGCGTGTCCTTGGGCTACCCCACGGGGAACGTGGCTCTTTTCTGACTGCACAAAACGTTCTCAAACTCACCTTTGAAAGCCAGAGGGAGACCCCCATCAGCCCTGGAGGGAGAAATAAAACTTGGGGAGGAGAAACCAAAAGGAAGTTATGTGACCCACGTGGCAGGGAAAGCAGCTGGACATTCCTGGAAATCCCAGCTACCACAGACACATCCCGTGCTCCGATGTCCGTGCCATGTCCCCTCATATCCCCCTCCTCACTGTGCACCTCTACAGCCTCACTCAGAGCCTGGGCTCTGCTGCACCGCTGAGTCCATCTCCACAGCCTTCTGGTTGGCTCTCCAGGCCCTCAGCTGCTCCAGGTCACCTCCTCATTGCCTCTTTCCTTGGCATCCTAGTGAGAAAAGGCCACTGAAGAGAGATGGAAGGATGGGTTTATTCCAGCTCTCGACCAAGAGCCAGTTGTTTTGCTTGTAACTCACTGTAAAGAGAGTAAAGAGAAGCCTGCTTGGAAGCAGTATTTCATCAGGAGAACAGATCCAACCAGCTGAAATCAAGGAGCTCACGGTCCTTTGTGAGCTGTGTATCTCTGGCAGCCCTCAGAGAGGTTTTACAATCAGGACTGAAGGGGATCAAGACCTGCACTCCTCGGGTGGCTGTGGAAACTTGTCCTTGGCCAGTCGTGCCAGTCTCTGGTGTCACCACACGCCTTTGCCGCGTGTTATTCCTGACATGCAAACTGCATGGCCCAGCAGAGAGCGGCACACGTTACAAACGAGGCGAAAAAGAAACCAGAACCCACCCCTGGATTCTTGCAGCCTGCTGCTAATTAGGTGAGACAGGGTAAGAGGAACTCCTGCTATCAGCCAAGCCGAGGGAATGTAAATATTTGCAAGTCTAGGTCACCAGGTTCATTATTTACTGTTCTGTCCTTTGACTTAAGGTTTGACATAAGACTTGAGGTTTTTAGAGGTTTGTTGTGTGGGGTTTTTTCTTTTTTCCTTTTGGCTCTGAGCGTCCCTTGATTTCTTGCCAGTTGGGTAACTGTGGAAGGGAGGGCTGCCCTCAGCATCCCACAGCCCCCAAACAATGATGCTGCTGTGAACTCTGCCCATTAATCCCAGTTTGCTGGCTGGCACGAGGTGTTGGGCGCTATGAGCCAGAAAGGAGCGCGAGGCAGAGCTCTCAGCCTCCTGTCCTGCAGACACCAGTGCACGGCCAGCACTGCTTCCAGGGGGAAAAACACAGCCACAGCAAGAGGGACATGTGCCTCAAAACCTGGCAGCTCCCACCCAAGGCTCGGCCATGGGAGCCACAAACTCTCTCTTTGTTTCGGTAAGAACCTTCAGTTTGCACCCTGACACTGGGCCCTGCCCGCAGGTTCCCATTTCCAACTTCATTGCAGGAAAGAGGGGAAGGAAAATGATTTTTTTTTTTTCAAATTTGAAGGCAATATTTCACATTCAAGGCAAAAAAGCTGCATTCATCTACCAATATGACCCAAAACCTCCTGTCTGTCAGCATCAGGCTGCTGCTATCTCATCTTTCCAAAGTTACTGATTAGGTACGAGGATTTCAAAGGTTTCTCTTCCCCTCTCCTCAGTAAGCTGCTCTTGCCCATTGAGGGGGATCACATCCATCTCCATTGTCCCCTGAGCAGCCCTCATTCTCTACTGCTGCCCACGGTTTCAGGCTGCCCCAGGCTGCAAAGGAACCATTATTAGTACAGTTACAATTAAATTAGTGATATTATGTCGATCATGGCGGGGCTGGGGTGTTTCATGGAAGAAACAAAACCCCTGGAGCTGGGATATTGCAGAGGTAAAGCCACGTCCCTCTAGCCCAGGTTGTGCAGGCTTCCAGTAGCTCTGTGCAGCATCCAGCTTGGCCTGGGAGCCCAGGTAAAAAAAACAGTGCAGGTCTCCCTTCTTTGGGGCAAGCTCTGAAATTATCAACTGTTTTCCATTTTCACTGGGTTTTTTTCCACTCTTCTTCCAGAATGCGAAAATATAGAGCAGGCATTTCCTATGGGACTAACGTTTCCAGAGATGTGGTTTCCCCCTTAATAAAGCATTTCAATTTAAAGTTTCCCACTGGTGCACCCCCCTGCTCCCCACCCACAGGGGCTGGGGGCTGCAGCTGACTCGATGTGAATGGGTTGGGGTCTCCTGCCTCCAGGAACAAGGAGGCAGTGGGGAAGGAGCAGCAGCAAACTGGAAGGAGTCACCCCAAACTGGAGGCAGCTCAAACCAAGCTGCCACAAACACACAAGGCTGGAGGAGCACAGCAGGCAAAGCAAGGAGAGGAGATGGGAAATTTAATTCTATACAGCTTGTAAGAAAGGAGATTAAATGGGGAGTGTGATAATGCTATAAATACCTCCAGGGAAATACCATCAAAGGAGAGAGGGGGATTATTCAAATGATCTGGAAACAGTAAAACAAGGAGAGAGCTGGGGCCAGGAGCTACAAATGGAAATACTTCAGGCGAGGCATTAAGAAAAACTGTCTGAGAAGTGAGAGTGATTAGGTGCAGAAATTGGCTGTCCCAGCAGAGTCAGGGCCTTATCAGAGGTACTTGAATGTGATGCAAGCCCACGCTGGGAGGGCATGCGGGTGTGACCTGGGGGAAGGAGAGGGCTCAGACCTCCTGAAGGTAGTTTAAAGCCCCCTCACCCAACATGTTCCTGGGTCTGATTCCTCACCATCAGCCCTGCTACGTGGCCTTGGAGCAGACACAGAGCCCTGCAGCCCCAAAGACGCCCGCGAGTGCCAGAGCTGCTCATCCCTGACTGATGCCTTAGAGCATCCCCAGGCACTCACCTTGCTCTTCCTGTCCTGCTTCTCAGCCTTCCTCCATTTTTCTGAATTCATTTCCCCACCCTGTGACCGAAGAAAACAAAGGCTGATGGAGCCATATGCTGGCTCTTCTGGTCCAGGATGAAATGCCATATAAAATATTCCAGCCAGCTTGCCTCTGTGTAACTTGGCAGAGGAGCTAATGAGTAAAGCTGAAGTTGGCTGTGCAATTAAAAGTGATATATTTTTATATATAAATGATGAGTTTTCCATCCTCAAAGCTGATAAATTTCTCAGGCTAAATTTCTCAAGCTAAGAGCCTTTTGTGGCCACATTTTTACGCAGTACTATTTTTTTTTTTCCCCTCTGCTCCCCTCCAAAAAAAATGACCAGTTTTCCCATCTACTTAATGGGCTGTAAATACTTTTCTGCTAAGATGAAAAGTCCATTCGATTTGCATTAAATCTTCATCACTACGAGCTCTTGAGAGACTGCAGCAAGGCTGGATACTGACACAGAATACTGCATCTTTTTCTGGAAACCTTCCCCTAAAATCCCAAGGGGGAAGAAGAAACAAAAAAGGGGCAGTCAAGGGGTGAATAAAACCCCGTGGTTTGACATTGGGGCACAACTGCTTGCTGGCATGGGAATTTTAAGTCCTGGGGTCTCCTTCCCAGCCTTGGTGCTGTTAGAGCAAGATCTGCCCTGTCTCAGAGCATCTTTGATGCAGGAGTTTCCCTGATGTTGCAACCCACACACAAGCCTGCAGACGTGTCCGTGAGCAGCGTCCCCGTCGCCGTCCCGTGGCCCCCACACGCCAGGCAGGGCAGTGACATCTCCTTTGAACAACATTCCACCTGTACCAATCCCACCTTGAGCCCCCCAAAGCACAGAAGAGGGCAGGAGAAAGCTCAGCACCAGCAGCTACTACGGGTGTGGAGAGAACAGCTCTGCCCAGTGCTTCTGACCCGTCCTCTAACACAGAAATGCACGCAGGGGGTCTTGAGCTGCCCTTTGAGCTTCAGGCACAGCTATCCTCTCTTCAGCCCCTGATCCTGCCAGCTCCCAGGTCTCTGGATCGACCTGCATCACTGCTCAAAAGCTGCCTGCTTTGCCTTTCTTCTCGGCAAATTACAGATGATTTAGACCATTGTGATGATTTTTGACAATAACAGAGAGTAAGGTCTCAAACTGGAGCGCTGAGCTGAGCACGGGGCTGTGCTCCAGCCAGAACCCTGCTCTGATTGCCAGCTCTTCCCTCGCAATGGGAGTTCTGTTCTCTGCCTGATCTCCTGCACAGGCAGGACACGAAGGATTCCACAACCTTTGTCACGATGTAAGCCAAGGGAGGCCTCGCTGCAGCTGTAAACAGCACCATCCCAATGAGTAAGGGATTCACGTGATGAGCAGGGCCACAAGTGGTACCTGTTTCTTGCTGAAGATGTGGTCACAGTGCTGCAGAGCAAGCACAGAAGAGCAGCTCTGAAGCCTGACCTCCTGCAGACCGGAACCCAGTGAGTTCCCCTGAGTTCCTGTGCTAGAGAGGGGGACTGCTGGGGCCCACCAGGCATCTCAAAACCCATCACAGGGGTGCAAAAGGCTCCCACCCAAGACCTTCCAGTCTCAATCCAGTGCTCAAAGACAAAACAAGATGAGAAGGGAGGTGGGGTGGGCAGAGAAATCCCTTGCAGAGGCAGCTGGTGCTCACCTGGGAAGGGCTGACAGGCACAGCATCCCCTCCCAGCCGTGGGTGCACAAACACTCCCATCGAGGCTGTTTATTGTCTCTGCCATAAAAGGGTTTCAATCAAGCTGGGGCAGTAAACTCCAGTTTAAATTAAACTGCCCCATTTGCTCACGATGAAGGCTGTTTGCATCCGAAACCCCGTCTCGGACAAATAGTGCTTCAGAGCACAGATTTGGCTTATAGCGTTTAAAGCAGCTGTCTTCATAAAAGCTCATAAAATTCCGTTGGATAATTAAAAGCTTTAATTAAAAATGCAAAGTCCAAATAGTTTCATATTAACAAGGAAACTTGTTTTGACATCTGAAATTGCTGCACAAGCTAAATTCCCGTGTATTCTCTCCAGGCTATTTAGAGTTTGCTGTGTAGCTGGAAATGTCTCCTAACTCAGTGCAATCACCATGTGTTGCTGGGGACGTGCACCAAAAATTGATGCTGCTTGTTTTACAACTTCACTTTTAATTATCACAGTCTGAGGCAGCAGTGGGCTTATTTGCATGGCAATCCCTGAACGAAGCCTGGGGATGGAGCAGCTTGGCACGCAGGGGACAAAATGTGTAACTTCCAGGCACGGGCTGCCAAGCTCGAGTGAGAGCTGAGCAGAGCAGCAGAGCCAGCCTTGGGTGGAGCTTTCAGCAGCTCTGCCCTCAGCTGTGGCACTGGGACAGGGGCTGCACACGGAGTCACCATCCTGATCCCTTCCTGCAGCCTGGAGCACCCGCACACCAGTGCTGGGAAATGGAATTTTGGTGTGGCCTTGCTGGGAATGAGGAGCCTGAGCCTGGGTACAGGAGTTGGTTTTGCAGCTGAATGTGGGATGGGTCCGGGCTGGTGCCACGTCTGAAACAGCTCAAATGCACGAGTTTTGTGTCTGTTTCTCCTTTTATCCACGTCAGGGGGAACTGGAGCACATCCCACTGACATGAAATCTTACTTCTTGCAGGAGAAGTGCAGGCCTGGACACAGCTGGGGATGTTCCAGCTGTGGTGCACCGGAGAGGAGAGG
>VZRR01010981.1:165422-188118 GCA_013398015.1 Oreocharis arfaki
AGGAGAGGAGAGGAGAGGAGAGGAGAGGAGAGGAGAGGAGCTCTACCCTGTCCCTGGGATTGCTGGAGGCTCACTGCAGTCCCAGTGCTTCTCACATCCTCATTTCAAAGCCCCCTGAGGCCGCAGAGCCAGTGGGAAACCTCTGCTTCAGCCACACCGTTCCCTTTGGACCCTCCACAGCTTCAGATCCTCTTCTGCTGGGGCTCATGGGGGTGCAATTTACAGCCCCTCTGCTCCAGCATCTCAGAGCAAAACACTCCTGTAATGAGCACTGGTGAAACAGCAGTAAATCCATCAGTCCACCCTCGGGAATACAGATCCATAAGGCTTAAAACCAACAGGGACTGATTTAATTGTGTAATTTGGCATTTCTCATAGCACAGCCCAAACAGCCTCTCTGAGCACACCAGCTGTTACACCCCCATCTCCACAGCAGCTTTTCCTTCAGCTGAACAGCCCCTCGTCCCCTGGCCTTGGGCACTGGAAAAGCCACCCTGGAGCTGCTGAGGGGATGTGGTTGTTACTGCCCTTGCTTTGGAAATGGGTGCCACTGTCCAGTTTCACCCCCAAGACACTGGATCCTGCTGGACCTTTTTATGACCTGATGAGTTTGGAGGTCTTTTCCAACCTTAATGATTCCATGAGTTATTGGATCATAAGAAAGCAGATTTCTTTTTCCATTTCACGGACTTCTATAGAGGTTTAATGAGAACAAACTTTAAACATTTGGATTTCAACAACCCACGGCTTTGTTTTAGCCTTTTTTTGGCATTTTACTGGTATTTTTCTCTCTGGAAAAACCATGAAAAATTAAAATCTGGCTTTTGTCCAAGCCTTTAGTGAGCAGTAGGAAAACCATGAGCAGATTCCCATGCCTTGGTGCTTTCTCTTCCCCTCGACCCCACCTTGGCAGCTCTGTTTTTGTTTTGTACAGAGAGGACAACCAGCATTTCTCCATCGCAGCCCCAGGGCTGGAAGTAGCTGGGATGAAGGCAGGGACTTGGCACTCACCCTGCACTTGGCCCAGTGCTGAGCAGGCACCTGGATGCATTTCTCTGCCAGGTAACCACTGGCAAAGGGTTTCTTTAACTCCTGCCTCAATTCCCCCACCTGCAGAATGAAGTGATGATGGACTCGCCTACCCTGCAAAGTGCTTGGTAAAAGCTTCTTTTTCTTCTGGGGGGTGGAAATTTGGGGTTTCTCAGCACTCTGTGCAGCTCCACCAACTTCTGCTCTCAGCTTGATCCACCCTGCTGAAGAGCCATGGTGTGTGCAGGGAGTTTTTCTCAGCTTCCCACCCGTTTCTGTCCTGGCCCTGGGTGTAAGGGGCTGCAAAGGCGGCTTTGGGTCCCAGAGCACACCTCCTACAGCAGTCTCCTCCCTTGTAGCAGTTCCCCTGCAGTGATGGTCACTTTTTGGTTGTCTCCAGCTACGTTTCACACGCTTGAGGAAACAGAAAAAGAGAAAACAGTAAGTTTGAAACATCAAACTTCTTTTTTTTACTGTTAAGGTGGTCAAATACAGGAAAAATTTGCCCACAGAGGACTTGGAATCTCCATCCTTGCAGATACTCAAACCCAACTGGACACAGTCCTGAGCAGTTTGTTCCAGCTGACCTTTCTCTAAGCAGAGGGGCTGGACCTGAACCTTCCAGAGGCACTTTCTAACCACAGTGATCCTGTGCAATTGTTCATGGGACCTGCACAGGATCATCCTCCATCCTGGGCCCCCAACATAGGAGCTTTGCATTTCCAGTCTGCACACAGCCACAGGAGCATTTTCTGTCGCTGAGGGAAGCTATGGCCGTGCTAGGTTTCAGTCAGCCACAATAAAACTAATTAACATGTGAAAAATAAAAGGCAAACTATGCAAGACACTCAAGAAAATTAAACTGAATTGATTTTTTCAAGTGGATTAAGATAAGTCACGTTTTGCTCCTTTGTACTGTTTTCAGCAGAATTAAAATGACCATGACTCAGTTTAATTCTCCTTAAATGAATGAAAGTGAACTGAATCCCCTGTAAGAGCCTCCTTACCAAGGAATTTAATCCATAAACATTTATTTAATTTTGATTTTCTTTCCTAAATGTCCTAAGCCAATACCTGAGGCTCTCTCTGCAGTCGGTGGCAGGAGACAAACACCTCTGGAATGTGCTGCACTGCTGCTGGTAGAGGTGTGTGTCCAACACAGGTGAGAGGCACTCCGCTCAGCATCTGCTGGGAATCTCTTACCAACCTCCCCCTAAAATGCAGCGCAGTAAAATAAAAAACATCAAACCCAGGACCTACACTTGAGGAAATCACTCTTTTTGTCTTTGCTTGGGGGGCAGAGGTGTGATGGGCGGGTGGCCCAGTTGCAAACAGCATTGTTTTAAGCCCACAGGTCTCTTCAGGAATGAAAGGAAAGGCAGTAATGATCACTGGCCCAGCACTAGCGGGGCTGTGGTACCTGGAGCTGGCTCAGTGTAGGGACTGGGACAATGGGCCCTGGCTGAGCAGGAACAGCTCCTTGTGCTGTCCAGAGGATGAGGAATTGCTGGCCAGCGCTGTAGAGGTTCCATCCACAGGGAGGATTTGGTGAGCACCCGCAGATGTGGGGCCAACCCCACATCAGCCTCGCAGCACCCTGGGGAACAGCCTGGGGCTGCACCCCTGCATCCTCCAACCCACAGCCACACACAGGGATGGGGGACTGAGACCAGCAGGGTCTTCACGATGCTGAGAGCTGCGGGTGGCTCCTGCAGAGCTGCACACAGCACAGGCTGCTTGTCCAGCCCGGATCAGACACGCTCTCGTGCCGCCTACAGGCGCCAGGGCTCTTTTGCATGGCTGCCTCAACTCTCATTTTTGTGAGAAATTATTGCTGCCTGAAGCTGGGAGAGGCCGGCTCAGCATCCTAAACACACCACAGGATTCGTGCTTGAGTCCCATCTCTGCTGACATTTGGGGTGCAAGGCCCTTTCCAACACTGACCCCAGGCAGCACAAGCCCTTCTCTTCATCGCTGCTGGCACCCAGGAGTTTTGCTTTTGCTGAGGAAACTGGGGTGATATTTATACACTGCTGGGATTTATGAGGCTCAGCCACATTACCTTGTGTGGATACAAACTCAGACAGTTTTTATCTTGCTGAGATTTCTACGGGAGACTTGAAAGGAGCCGGGATAGGGACACCGATAAAGCTCCGGCTTTCCACATAATAAATCACCATGAGCTGACTGCTGCTGTTTATCACTGTAAAGAAAGACCAGGACAAAGTCAAAGTGGGGAAGCATAAAACCTTGGTCTTTCTTGCCCTCTGCTCTGAGGTGGCATTGGAGTGAGACCCAGCATCCCTCTTGGTATGGGGAATTCCTCCCCTCTGCCTTTGATCATCCCACAACCTGCTAATTCCCCATCACAACCTGTCAGCTCTGAAAACATCTTGCAATCACCACGGTTTTCCCATTCTCTGTCAAGATGAGACCTGGAATTATTCAGCAGGAGATAAAGCAGAGTTAGCTCCCAGCCTGACCCTGGTCTTGGGGGACTCACCAGGATGCTGAGTTCAGGCATCTTGTCTTGAGGGAGATGAGCTGGGGGGTTTGGTCTTTGTTGCTCACACTGTGGGTTCATGCCCTCTTTATCTGGTTGTTTCTCATTCTCTCTGGGCCTGATAGGAAAGTCCCTCCTGGATTTGAAACATGTTCTCCAGAGAAGTTTTATCAGAGCTTCTGAAAAGTTCCACTTTAGGCAATTAATTTAAAAAAAAAAATTCCATGGATTTGCCAGCCTGCTGTGCTTGCTGTCACAGCAGCCAGTGTGATGCTGCAAATCCAGAGTGGTGACCTTATCACTCAGAAACGTAATGGTGTCCTGGTGGGCTCTGGTGGCTTCCAGCCTGGCTCATGTGCAGCTTTCTGGGATTTGCTTTTTCCCACTTGGTGACAGCAGCGAGCTGTTTATCAGCAAGACGTGCCCTCAGATGCAACTTCACAAAAAATAAATAAAAACAGATTCCAGACTCCAAAACTCACCTGGTTAGAGACAGTTTGTCCTTCAGCTCAATGCAAACGCTGGGAACAGCACGCAGCTGGAGGAATTCCTGAGTTCACAGCACTCCCAGGCACAAAATAAACAGACAGGTCCCCCTGGTTTTGGCTACGATGCTTGTGTCACAGGCATCTTGCAGGTGGGTATGGCACACTGCAGGGGCAGCAGCAGGAAATAAAGCTTTTACTGATAAGCAAACTCAGGTAATATGTCTTGTACAAATGCAATCCTACCATCCATGACTTTTAAAACTGCTGGAAGGGGAGTATAAAACAGCCATCCCATCCAAACTCTCTGCGGGAAGAGATTCAAACCCAAAATCTGGAGACTGGTGGAATGAGACCTGCCAAGCAGCCAGTGCCCAGCAGAGAGAGCTGGTGCACGGTCCAGCCCTGCCAAGTGCTCCAGAGCATCTCAGCCAGGTGGAAAACAGCAGGCACAGGGATCCCTGCCAGGGCGAGGCTCTGCAGGCCTGGGCTCACACTCAGGCCATTGACCCTCACCCATGAGCAGATCCTTCCAGGCAGCCAGGAAGGTGCAGGGCAGAACATCCATTGCACAGCACCAGGAAGCTTTCCCTTTTTGCCATAAGTTTTATAAAACTTTCCGTCCCTACACTTTTTTTAGAAGTGGAGACCTGCTCCTCCCAAGGGGAGAAAGCAAATCCACACGGGCAAAGGACAAGGAGCATTGTTCCTCAAACCTCGCTCTTCCCCACTTGCCTCTCAAACTTGCTCCTGGGGCTATACCTGGAAACGTTTGCTCTTCACTCATGTGGGCTGATCACTCATGATCAGGTGTCTGGGTGTAGAGTTAGGTGCTCCAATCCACTGGCTGTCAGCTCAGTACCCTTGGATGGGCCGCAGGTCCAGCGGATCCACAGCTCACTGCTCCCCAGGGCAGCTCCAAAATGCTTTGGCCAGAGTCAGGACGTCACCACTGCCGTCCTTCCTGCTCTCCTGAGCACTGGCTGCTTCCTCTGATGCCTTGGGTTTTCACTTTGGTATTTTCAAACCCTGCCCTGCCTGGTGTGTCCCTGTGCAGCTCCTTGCAGCTGCTCGCTGCTGCTCTCTCAGGCCAGGCAGGCAGAACAAAGCCTCTCCAGGCTGCTCTCCAAGGACACCCAGCCTGTCCTAGGCCCAAAATGTGTAACCCAACATCTTGGGAAGGGGGGCGAGCTTGGGGAAATTACATCATTAACTGAGGTTTAATTGGTGAATTTATGCTGATATGCAGATGAACCAAACCTATAAAAGTGTGAAGGACTCGTGACTCGAGGTCCATCTCTGGGTCCATCCTGGCAGCAGCCTCTGGCTCCCCAGGGTGTGCCTGTGAAGGCCTTTCAAATAAATACCCACCTTTATTCCCTCACTCCTGCCTAGTCTCTGTTTCTAGGCAGCCTCTCAAGGCATCACTCTGAGCTGTTCAACACCAGCCAGCACGGGGCAAATCTGGGTGCACCCTTTGCTTTGCCTTCCCCACCCACAGTGTCCTCTGGGCCAGCTTTGTCCCCAGGGGAGAGGCTGCCCTCATGGCCCCACGCCACAGGGATGGGCACTCCAGCCTCAGCTTTGGGGGCAGTTCTCCTGGGAGAGGCAAGTTCTAAGCTCTCCCCAAAGCCTGGCAAGCTGGTGCTGTTATCCTGGAGGTCAAACCTGAGCTCCTGAGATGCCCCAGGAATGCTGTGGCTTCACCCTACCCTCATTATGGCAGGGCAGCTCTGCAAGGAACCTGCTCAGCTCAGTCTTCCCCCCAAACCATCTCAACCTTCCCCCTTTCACCTCTCTGTGTGTATAGTGGGGGTGTTCTCTCCTTTCTAACCTCATACAGGTAATAGGAATCACCAGGGGTTGGTGTATGGAAAGTACCAAAATGGGAAAAAGTAACCGACCTTTCCTATTGTTGTTTGCTGACGTGATGTTTGGCAAAAGTTCCTTTTGGCAGAAGTTTGGTTTTCAAGCAGCTTTAAAGCAGAGTTCATTCCAACTTCGCAAAAAAAAAAGTGATTTTACCAGAGCTAGTTTTCACCCATTACTCAGAGCAAAGTTGAGTATTGGGCTGGTTGAATGCCCTGATGTGCTCTGCCTCCAGACAGCCTGTGCCTGGGTACAGCCTCAGCAAAATCTGAGGGAGAGTGTGAGATTTGGCTTAATAATCACCACACTTAACACCTCTTTTTGGTTTTATAAACCTGAGCTGGTCGTGGCTGAAAGCAAGAAGCAGATGGTTTTAACTGCAGAAGGAAGTTACACCCAGTTCAGACGACACTTTTCTGCTTAAGCTGTTGGGGAAAAAAAATCCCTCTCCTTTTCAAGATCCAAGTCCTTCCACTGCCCAAGGAACCTCAGCTTGATCCCATGCAGTGATGCTTTTTGTTTGCTGTCCCATGCTCAAACCACCAACCCCTCCTAAGCAGGGACGAGCTACCCAAGGGATTTCTCCACCAAGCATCTCTTCTTTCAGAAAGCCAAAGCCAAGCAAAACCAGTTTTTCTGCAAGCTCATGCAGCTAGGGAAGAGAGAAAAACATGCTGATAAGCATCTTGGATGGCTTCAGGATAAATTTATGTCTGATCTGTTCCCTAACACAAAATGTTTTGGTTGTTTTCTCTCCTCAGCAATTGGACATGAAAATTAAACTTAATGAGATGAGGATTAAATACCCTCAGGATGGGGAAATAAACCTTGACTTCTGGCAAGATTTGAGAGGTTTTGCACAAGATAAAGTCATGTGAACAGCAGTGTAAACGCTTCTGCATGAGAGTTCCCACAGCACTTTGTACCTTAAAGCACATTTTACACGCGAGGAGAGAGGAGCATCTGCTTGGCTCCCTCCTGTGATGTGACATGACAGAGCCCTGAAGCCACCAGACATCCCATAATGGTGTCAGGAGGATTTACCAGGCTGGAACAAGGGACCAGGACTCTCACGTGGGGCAGGAGCAGGGGCCCCACTGGATGACCACTGCCTGTGGGTGCCATAGGGACAAGACCAGCCAGGACACGGGGCAGGTCCACTCCATCCTTGATGATACTTTGGGATGTGCAAAGCTTCCCATCTCAAAATCTGAGTTTGGGGCATTTTGGGTGCTCCAGACCAGCAAGCTGCATGCTGGAGGGGTGATAAAGGGTGATAAAGTGGGGACAGCCCTGCAGGCTGAAAGCTGGGCTCCTGTCACAGCGGAGGAGAATCTCAAGGAAATGAAAAAATTAAACCACCAGGGAGGGAAATGTGCTGGGGCAGTGCCAAGGGCGGGCAGTGCCCTGTCAC
Source organism: Oreocharis arfaki (assembly GCA_013398015.1). Classification (NCBI taxonomy): domain Eukaryota; kingdom Metazoa; phylum Chordata; class Aves; order Passeriformes; family Paramythiidae; genus Oreocharis; species Oreocharis arfaki. The sequence goes on from VZRR01010981.1 coordinate 172,723, forward strand.
CTCCCCAGGACACACTGTGCCCCTCATGTGCAGCATCAGATGGAGCCACAGTTCCCAAACTCATGTCCTGGGCACCGTCAGCAACCTGCAGCACTCTGTGCATCCAGACAGGTGGCAGGAGCACCAAGCCAGGATATTTGCTGACATTAATTAAGCTTCATTCACCCCCAGACATTAAAAGGAACTTATTTTAACAGGAGAACTCACTGATCTGAGGTAACTTTTGGAAACCAGGCCAGAAGTAGAACAAGGGGGAGAGAGTCAAACCCAAGACTGCTCCACTTTCCCCCTCTTCTCCCCTCGCAGCACAGATGCACGCTGAGCCTCCTGGATAAGCTGCTGTCCCAGGCTGGGCCCTGAGCAGAGGACACATCTCCCTGATAAGGCAGCAGCTCCTTATCTCCGCCGACACATCCACCACCCATTAAACACAGTGCCTCGAGCAGGACGCTTGGGTGACAACCCACTTCAAATCCATCCTCCTGCTCTGGTTAGGATTCATTTTCAGCAGCTCCACCTGGAAATAGCAGCCAGCAGCAGCCTGCAGGATCCCCGTTTGCTGGCAGTCACCGGGGTCACTGAGGCTGCCACAGAGGAACTGGAGGAAGATGCTGGTATCTGCTTGGCCATGAATACGGCAAGAAACAGCCCCGTTTTTCCCATATCCAGATCTCCCAACCCACTGAGTAAGCTGTGCTACAGGTTTTCACACACTAGATGTCAGCAGAAGAATGAAAATCACCCTGGTGCTCCAGCTTAAACCTGGCGGGGATTTCCATTGGGCCGCTAAAACTCACAGCCTCACACCGACAAATCCATTTTGCTGCTGCAATAACCAGACTGGGCAGAGGGCGGCAGGGAAAGCCCACCCAGAGGAGACTTGGTGTCTCTAAATCCTGGATGGAGAAAGCCACAGCCCTGGACTGGCTCGTCTGCATCAGCAGAATCCTGAGACACTCAGGGACAGCAAAACAGCATTTCTTTTGCACACACATTTTCGGTGGTGGGGGATCTGCTGCTGGCCCAGCCTCTCCAGCAGAGCTGATTTAACCACCCAGCACTGCTGCCCAGCTTCTCCTGCAGACACCTTTGAAGCTGGGGATTAGGAAGGAGCCCTGCAGGTAGGAGCTGCCCCTTGCTCCACCAGCAGCAACGACAAACTACAGTGTGAAACACCTTCCTACACCAGGAGAAACAGTCCCAGGCTATCAGCTTTTGTGCCTTTATGTTTTATGCAGCAATAAACTCAGACTGCAGCCCTTGCAGCAGAGGGGGCCGAATCAGTGTAATAAGCCACCCCAAGGCTGTGCCTGCCTGTCCTGAGCTGGGCTGTCACCCTGTCCCAGCAGCTTTCACCCACTTTTGGACAGGACTGACAGCTGGGAGGTTTGAGGTCCTGTGCTGGCCTCTTTGTTCAAGAGCAGGAGAATGGATCACCGAGCCTTGGGAAACCCCCACCCCAAAAATCTGCCCCTCCAGACCCAGCTGTACCTTCATTGCACTCTTCACTTGGGGCCACCTGCCTGGTCTGGGCAGGGAGCACATCCCAAAATATCCGTGTGGGATTCCCAAACCCAGAGGTGGGCTGCAGCCTAGGGGTCCCCTCCAAGTTATACCAGTATGTGGAGATGCCCAAAGCTTTGGGGCACCCAAAGTTTTCCTTCCAAACCACACTCTCCCCTACAGCAGCTGGACCAGCCAAAATGGCATTGCACGTAGGGGAGATGCAGCTTTTCAAATAAATCATGGGTCACTACTTGCCCCCAAATTCTTCTTCCTGGCTAATGCCCTGGAGATGGATGGGCTCTCAGGGCTCTCCCGGGCAAACTGCTCTCCCCTTTCCCAGGGTCTAGGATTTCAGACCCTCCCCGTCCCAGCCCAAGGTGTCTCCCCGTGCGCTGACCCTGCAGGACACAGTTCAAAGCCTCCGACAGGAAAAACGGGAAAAGCCGCCCCGGCTCTCTCCGTTGACACAGTTTCGGTCTGGTTCTTGGTGTCAAAGGAGGCATTCAACTCCACCTCGGCCCGTGGGCCCTAAGTGCTGCTTGGTCCCTCTCAGCAGATGCCAGGAGGCCCCCGAGGGAGGACACCGTGGTGGGGAGCTCCCAATGAGTGCCATAAATTCCTGCCGGAGCAGGTTTGGCGGAACCAACCCTCTGTCCTGCTCCGGGAAGCAAATCCCGTGTTTAACTGAGGCTCCTGGGGGGAATCTCTGCTCCCCTCTGTGACAGACCAGGGACGTAGCAGAGCCTTTCAGCATCTCCCAGCTGGAGGGAGCAGCAGGAAAACACGGAGAGGCTGCAAAGGTGTGAAACGAAACCTTCTGCTGGGTTTGCAGCCAGGAGATGGCGACTCAGCCCACGCAGGGAAGGGAGAACTGGGAAACGCGGGGACTCGGTGGCTACAGTGGAGGCTTCTGTGCTGATGGGGTCACGGCAGAAAGGGGAGCACAGGAGCTTGGGCACACGCACGGAGAGCACAGTCCCAGTGCCGCCAGCTTCTGGCTCTGGGGAGGAACTCGAAGGCAGGATCCTTCCCTCTGCTCCGTCCAGCAGGCAAGGAATAGTGCTGCACTTAGGGAGACATTCAGAAACTCCTCCTGTGAGAGGTTTGTCACTCCCCAGAGCACCAAGACCTGCCCCATCTCACCTCCTGACTTCCTCACTGTCAGCACTTACCATCTATTTATCCCCCCAGGCCCAGCCCTAGCCTCAGGCCGAGGGGTGGGGAGCAGATTTCAGTGGCATTAGGAGGCTGCATTTCCCGTTGAGCAGGTTCATGGCTCTGCTCATCCACGGGGCTTTAGCTCCTGCACCCAGCTCGGAGCAGGGCAGTGCCCAGCAGAGACCCAGCCTGTGTCAGCCCCGGGTCACAAGGAAGGGTGGCACATTGGCCAAGCCAGGAGCTGGAAGCAGGCCCGGAGGGCACGGGGCTGAGCATCCCTGTGAGCGTGGGGTCACAGCACCATCACCCCAGAGCTGCCATCCCATTAAAAGGTGCCCCAGTGATGAACCACTGATCCCTTGGAGATGAAGAGCTGTGCCAGCCCCACCAGGGACACAGGGGGTGAGCGACACCCGCCCTCCCCCCCCAGAACCCTGCTGGGGCTCCCCAAACCAAAGCCTCATCCTCCACTAAATACCATATCAACAGCCTCACGGAGATCCCAGCTCCACTCCCAGCCCTTCACCTACAGATTTCCTACAGCTGTCTCACAGATGACTTGGGGAAGCAGCTCAGATCTGAGCAGCTCCAGCCTGGTCTGTGCTCACCAGAGGGAGATGCTTGGGAGTGGGAGGGAGCCCATCTGCAGAGCAGGGCCTGCCTTTGAAGAGCCACCCTCTGACTTTTGGCTTCTCAAAAATGCAACCACAGAAAAGAATTTTTCTCTCCAGGCCTCATCTGGCAGAGTCCTTGCTCTGAGGTCTCGGCTTCCAGCACAAAAGCAAGAAATTCTTTGAGATTTAATGCTGTAACTCCCAGGGGCAGATGTAGCATAAAGTAGGGTCCCCTCTGGTTCTGTCTGACATCACTCATCTCCCCACAGGGCACCAGTCCCACCTCCAGACGTTATCCTGACTGCAGATGCAGAAGATGCTCCAGCTCCCCGATGCCTTCTGCATCCATCAGCTCTTTCCCACATCTCCTTCCCACTCCTTACACTGCTGTCTGCTGGGTCTGTCACCAAATTAATCAGCACCACACATGGATGGAGACTTCCTGTGGGTCACACACATCCTATTGCTGACCTCACACTCAGCCTCCCTGCCCGAGCACACACAGTCCCAGCACTCAACAGCATCTGTCCTTCAAAAACCTCTTTCCCAGAGCGTATCCACCTGGGACCTTCTGGAATTCACCACACACTGACGAGGCCGGCACGCCCACGGGTCAGTCGATCTGTTGGATTCATGGCCAGACTCACAGTGCCCAAGCCACACCCAGGCCAACAAGGTGAACAACATCCCTGTCCTGTGCAAGCATTGGAGGCAGCATTTCCCTCCCAGATGGGGATGAGCCAGCACAAGACGTGCACTGGAGCTTTTCCTCCAGGGCTGATGGGACACGGAGCCATGGTGCATCTCCCAAGCCTCAGTCAGAGCAGTGCTGCCACAAATACGCTGCTTTGGGCCAGTTCAAACACCCTCTTGCAGACCAAAGCATTGGGGAAAGCAAGGCCGTGGTGACCCCACTGTACAATCACGCAGGGGAAGTCAGAAGAGGGTCCTGCAGCCTTTTCAACCCCCCCTGCCCCGCTGAGAGCTGCTGTCAGCAGCAGTTGGGGTGACAGAGCTGTTGAAACATCCCTTTCCCATTCCTCCCCCCACCGTGGGGTGATGCAGCACTGGCTTCATGGCTTTATGTGAACCAGCTTTGGTAAATATAATGAAATCATAAAAAGAGGGGAAATTTCAGCACAAAAGAACTGGAGTCTCTCATGCAACTGTACTTTCCCCTCAGCCAAACTGATGTGAATGGTGGATGGACCCTGATTCTCATGGGAACTCATCCACTTGCTGTTTATCTACAATGCAATAAAAATAATATTAAAAATAGTCTGTGGAGTAGAAAGAGCAGAAAAAAAATTTGACACCTGATGCTGTTTTTCTCCCTTGTCTGAAATCCAATAGCTGAGCTCTGGGAACAGGCATGTCCATGAGATTACAGCTCAGATACTCCCAGACCTTGTCTTGAACAGAAACTGAGATGAAATTATCCTTCTAGAGGGCTGAAATGTTTTTATGAGGTTGTTGAAGCAGCAGGTATGGTGCTGCCATCTCACCCTGGGGCCAGAGCCCATCGCTCCGTTCCACCCTCCTGAAGTGGGGAGAACAGATGAAAATATCAAAACCCACAAGGCATTAAGGCCTTGTGTTAAAAGGCAGCATTGTAAAAACCTAAATGCTGCAAGAAAGCTGAATTTTGTAACATTCAAACCTCTCCAAACTACATAAAAGAGGGAAAGCCGTCATAAAATGCTGAACCCGAGTGCCAGAGGGACAGGGCAGTGCTGGAGCTCCAGTCATGCCCCCAGACAATCTTCGACACAGACACACGTCTGGGGTGGTTTGCTGAAGAAGTTTTGAATTAAGAGTGCTGGGGAGAAAAGCAGCAGGCTCAGGAATCTCTGCAAATCAAAGGTGGAGAGGGAGCAAGGTGCAAGTTCCTCCTTGCACCGAGCCTTGGCTTCAGGTCTGGACTATGCTTTCCCCGGGCACTGCCTGGCTGGGCAGCACCTTTGCTGTTACAAAGAGAAGGTTTTTCAGTCATCATTCACTTTTATTCCTTTTTACAAGTTTTAGTAACACTCCCATAAACAGGTTTTTTAATGCAATCCCTTTTCTCTGACACGCTGCATGTTAAAGATTAGCAGAGGCTTTTTATTGCAGGTAATAAAGAACCCTGATGTCAAATATTTTAACCAGCCAAGTGCTCAATGGGAAAAGCCCAAGGGGCTCCAAACGCGTTTCTGCTCTGCAGCCTCTCTCAGGGAGAGGGGGAAGAGACAGAGAGTTTTCTGGGAAAATATCTTAGATTTTATCGAATTTTTGGAAAAGAACAAAGTGGCTCCACAGCCACACTATTGAACTCAGGAGCTTCCCAGCCAGGCACTTCCCACACCCCATGCAGGGCCGGCATCTTCCCCCCGGCATCTTCATGAATCTGTTCAAGGGAGACTCTACCTTAAGAAAAGAGGGAATTTAGGCTGGTTTTTTATGAGCTGCAGTTTGTCCTCTCCCGCACACCCACCCAGAGCTGCCTGCAGCCACGCAGGGACAAGCAGCAGGTCGATGCTACGCACACCACAAGACCCCACAAGGAGGTTTTCTTTCCCAAGTGATGCTGCCGGCTGGAGGCATCACATCCCTTGGCTGTAGCCCGTGGGGAGAAGGAGACGGTGAACCCCAGCACATCATCACAGCACCCTCACAACACACGGCAGAGAAAGTGCCTTTTGCCAGGGCGTGGGGTGCCTCGGCTCGGTGCCACCCGTGAAAATGAGCCTGTGCTGCTGTTTGGTCAGAGCACGTCGGGTTCCTGGCCAGGACAGCTGGGAGGAGCAGGGCTTGGCAGCTCTGCTCGCTGCCCCCCACAGCCTCAGCGTCTCCCCGCTTTCTCTGCTCCTTTGCACACCCCGGATCCCTGACGGGTACCACGAGCGGAACATCCTCCGCACAGCATCCCCCACTGCTGAGCATCCCTTTGGATTTACTGAGAAAAAAACCGGCCAGCGGCCATTCCAAACGCATTCGGGGATGGGCTGTCCGCCCACACACAGGATCAGGTTTCCCCCCCTCAGCTCGCTTTCAGAGGGGGCCGCAGCCTGAGAAACCAGGAAGAGTCGCACACACACGAGAACAGCCCACGCAGTCACTGGAGCAGCTGCCAAAATCATCACTGCCCACAGACTCAAGAGGCAAGAGCCTCGTGCCGTTCTCCGGGAGCCCAAACGCTTTTCCCCGTTCCCTTTCCCCTCTCTTCCCACGCGTACCCATCCCTCCTGGCCGAGGCCGGGCACTGCACAAGGGCTCAGCCCCGTGAGCAGGAGGGTTCTGCTCTCAGTCCTGCAGAGGAGGATGTGCTGGCAAGCGAGACGAGATCCTGCTGGCATTGCCTGCAAAGCCACGGGGTCATAGAATCAGTAAGGTTGGAAAAGAGATCATCACGTCCAGCCAGGCCGGCAGGATGGGCTGCAGGGACCTGCAGAAGCCTCACTGCAGCGTGACAAGACCCTCAGTGCCCTCCCTCCTCCTTCCAGCCCTGCTGAAATAAGCAGAGCTGTTTCTTCACTTTCCCATGACTGGATTCCCCTGAAAACAGCAGAAAACACTTGTGCTGATGGTAATTAATCTGACAAGAAGTCAGGAGACACAGATTAAATGTCTCATATCACTGGGGATCACAGATAATTGTAAAGATAGGCTCTGTTGCAGAGTTGGCAGACTGTCTCAGTGTGCATTTAGAGATCAAGGGGTAGATAACCAGCCTTACCCTGGGATTCACCACAGCCTCAGTGGTGATTCCCCACCACTGCTGGAGCTCACACCAACACACTCTCACCCCAGGTTTGCTTCTCATCCTTCTGGGGTGGCAGGCAGGGCCCAGCACGTTTTGGGCAGCTACCATGGGAGAGTGTGGGGACATGGGCACACTCCTGGGAAGGGGAAAGGCATTTCTGAAAGCTTTGAGCTCTGGCCCATCCCTGGTCCCAGCAAGGTCAATGAGCAGAGAGAGACAGAGGAGTTATTCAGGTGCTGACCTCCTCCAGCAAGGGTCTCCCACAGTCCAGTCCCTCTTGCTTGGACCCTGAGGGTCTCCCCACTCAGCAGATGGAAACACCTTCCTAAGGCCTCTGTGAGGGTCACTTGTCTCTTTCCACAGACTAATCCAGGCACTTCCATAACTTCCATACTCATAAATATTCTGTAAAAATGCAGCCACAGCCCTGCACTGCCACAGCCCTGCACTGCCACAGCCAACTTTCTGTGGGAGCAAATCAGCAGCCACAGCATTCTCTGCCATCCAAGTCCCACATCACAGGTCTCTACAGATGGTTCTGATTAACATGATTTCTCCCAGCACCTAAATAGTCCCGAAAACACTTGGAAGTTGTATTACATATCACCTTTCGTTAAGCCTTCAGCACCTGCTTCAAGCCAATCTGAGGGAGCTTGGAAAAAATCCACGAGCTGTGATAGCAGAGCAAGGCTTGCAGCTTTCCAAGTTGATGGCAGGTAGGTGCTCTGAAGGTGGACACTGAAGACTTGGGTTGTTTGACCACCTGTTGAGAACAGCACAGTCTTAGAAATGGAAGAAAGTGTCCCTGAAGAAGGGCAGACTGCAGGTGATGCAGCATTTGCATAAAGAACGGGAGAATACAAGAATCGGCCCTCAAAGGAGCAGAAACCACTTCTGATCACTGTTTCTAAGAGTAGATATATGAAGTGGGTGCTTGGTGACCCATCTGCAGCTGCACATCATCCTTTCAGCATAATCCATGCTGGCTTTGCAGCCAGCATCCATAACCACACAGCCCAACCCCCGGCCCTGCATTGCTACTGTTTGGCTGCATCTTTCAGAGGACTTTCCTTTTTTCTCTGAAACATGAAAAGCTGAACTTGGACCCAAGACCAGAGTGGTTGTGCTTTAGCTGTGCAATCACTGGAGCTTACTGAGGCCAAGCAGGCCCTGACAGCACAGATACATCTCTGAAGAAACCAGCCTGGGCTGTGCCTCAGTCCTGGTTTGGGGTTGGGGATGGCTCCTCTCACCACAGCTCTTGCTTCCCATTAATCAGCATGGGGATAAGCTGACCTCAGTGCAAATGCAGTCAGTGGCATCTGGATCTCCAAATTATCCAGGGCATCTGCTGGTTGGCACTAGCTGGAGCAACCTATCGATTTTCTTTCCTCAGAGCTGCCAGGTTTTCTCTTCCTTTCGTATCTATGTCTGCAAAAGCCACAAGTTTTCTCTCTCTTAGTTCTGAGATGGAGAGATCAACCAAATTGAAAAAACAATTAAAACCAGGGGTCAGTGCTGTGCTTTGGGAGCCAAGTCCTTTGAGTGAGGGCTGGGGTTCAGCCACCGAAGCCAGGAACCTGCAGAACCTGCTGGTGGCAGTTCCCCAGGACGTCTCCAAGATGATTTTTCTTCAGGAAGCACCTGTGCAGCTGCCATCCCTCTTTCATCACCCTGGCTCAACTTCTCTGCCTGCAAAGGACAGACCATCCACCACCACAGTGCCAATCTGCAGCTGCCTGCCCAGTGCCAGCAGCATCCCCGTCCCATCCCCACCTCTGGGAACGAGCTCCACCAGTAAAATACCCTCACAACATTGCTGCCATCAGCTTGCATAACTCTGATTCCAGCTGGGACAAAGCAGGAGACCAGAAAACAAGACTGAACCAGCCTCACTCACGTGTTTGCAGCAGCCTCTCAGTGAGGCAGGAGGGTTTTGTGGGTCTGGTTTTTTGTAAAAATGCAGGGAACTTGACCGAAAATGTGTAGAGTTCACAATGGGCCAGGGCAGCCGAGATGCTGTCCCACTCCTGGCCCTCCAGCATTACTTTCTCCTCTAAAACTCAGCACAGGAAAGAGGACAAGAAACTCCCAGAGAGAGTTAGGGACCCAGCATCAATCGGAGCTGAGAGCTGAGCACAAAGCAGTTTCCCCCTCTGCATACAGACTCCACAGGGTCTTGCAAGATCCCACCAAAAATCAGAGTGAGCTGCTTTCTCCTCACAGACAAATCCCCCACTGGTCCCAGCATCCTGACCAGAGCCAAGCAGGGGTGGCTCAAGGATCACCGAGTCAGTTGCTGAGCCCAACAGGCCCATACACGATCTGAGCAGCCACATGAACTTTCCCCAGGAAGCTCTTTTCCAGGCTGGCCAGTAGATGGGGATGGAAGAGCAGCCAAGGTCTGGTCTCTGATCCATGGGCAACCGTGTTCCTCCAGCCTGGCTGTGCCCTGCTGGGTGTCAGGGCTCAGGGGGCACTCCCTGGTGGCTGTGCTGGCCATGTGCAGGGCAGGGCTGAGATGGGGCTCACACAGGGGCTGCACGACTTGGAAGCAGAGGAAACACCCCAGAGCTTAAGTGTCATCCCTAGGGCAGCAAGCATAGGGATACACCCTAAAATAACTCCACCAGATGTCTCTGGGGTCTGCCTGCGCCTGATAATCCAGGGTGGAGAGACCTGTCCTCACCATGGATGTCCTCACTGCTTGATGGGGAAGTTAAAGAGGACCAGAGAGCAGATCCAGGTCCAGGTGCCTGCAGCACCACCACCCCTGTGAAACTATGGCCGAGGGCAGCTCCTGGCAGGAAAGAGAGCCCTGAGAGCCCATCACATGTCCCTGCTTGCCTGCTCCTGCACGCTGTAACCTCCTGAGAGCACTCAGCACCCACCACCCAGATCCGCTTGTGTTCAGACAAGATGCTGCATGGGGGGAAAATTTGGAAACCCCAGGAAGAGCCCAGAAGCAACAGAGGAAACTCCCTCAGCTCAAACTGCTCTGCCACGTTCAGCTCTGCCCCTCAGTGGCTGTCCAGGTGTGCTGGATTCCCCCTGGTTTGCCCCGTTCAGGTGGATGGTGATGGCCAGTGAGCCGGATGGGCAGTGAGGAATGGCAGGACACTTTCCAGCACAGCAAAGGAACGTGTGGGTTTCTGTGGGGTGCTGGTGCCTTTGGGCACAGCACTGGTGCAGAAGGGCTTCCCCCACTGGAGCTGGGCTCCGAGCAAACCCCAGAACTGCCTGCTTTCACCCTCCAAAATAAAGAAAGAGGAGCAAACAATGAGCGACACTCAGTGCCCTGCCCCTGAGCTCTGCCGTGTCAGGAGCCCTCATTATGTCGATGTGTAATTATACCATTAATTACTGACCATAAAGCTCTAAAGAAAACAGACCTGAAATGAATCTAGTGATGGAGCAAAATCCTGAGAGATAACTCCGTGGCTGCTAAGGTGATGGAGACTGAGATTCAATTTCTAAACCAAAATTGAATTTGCAATTAGCTCGCCTTGTTGCCTAAATCCGACAAAAGACCTTGCTGCGTTTAATACCGAGAAGGGATGTCTCTGAACTGCCATCAAACCACAGAGGCTTACAAAAGCCAACTGGAGCAGAGCAGAGGGAGCAGAATCCCAAACGTCTCCTTGGGCTGAGCAAGGCTCTTGTTTGATTTTGGATTTGCTGCACACTCAATGTACATCTCCGAGCAAGCCACTTAATCTGACCCTGGCCCAAAGTTTAGCTGTCTGTCAAATGTTAGAAAAGGGCTTTGTCTCCCTCACAAGGACTCGGAGGTTTAATTACCGGCTGTGCCAAGATGCCCTTAGGTGGAAGCTGCAATGCAAATGTAAAGTGTCACTATTAGAGCTTAGCAAATAACTCAAATGTTTTTCTGCAGCAACTCCCTTGAAAAGAAATTAGATTCCTTTCTGGTGTGTTTGGGCGTCTTTCCAGGCTCTCTTGTTGTGACACTCGTGAGCAAGTGGAGAACTAAGGATATGAAGGTAATTCACCAAAAGTCAATGCCCGGCTCCCAAACCTGAGCGTTCGCACGGAGCCTCGCTCCTGCCAAGGCCCTGTGTGTGCCCAAACTGGCACCAAGGGAGGCAGGGGATGGGGCTGCACCCAGGCAGGGGGGCCCAGCAGCTGCCTGGGGACACATCCAGCCCATCCAAACAGCCCAGGGACGCTTGGGGACGTGCAGACATCAGGCAGTTCTGCGCTGTCTCCAGTGCAGATCCTTGGGGTTCCTCCCAGCCTGGACACTCTCAAGGCCTTGCTGAGCATCAAAGAGGAGAGAGAGAAGGGAGAGAGGCTTTGCTGAAAACCTTTTCATGAGGAGCCACACATCCCAATCAGCTCATGCTATGCAAATCCAGGTGATTTGAGTCATTCCATGCTTGCCCCTGAAAAGTCTGGGACAAACATTTGCATCATAAATTCTTTGGGACGGCTGTCCTCTGGGGCTGGGCAGTTGCTATGAAGCTCCAAGAGTTTACGAGGATCTGACAAAACCTCCCAGCTCCTGCTGTAATCACTCAGTGCCTCCCTCAGCACCGTGTGCTGAGTCCCAGACCAGGGATGCACAGGAACATCGCCACAGCCCTGACCTCCCTGACAGCCTCGTGTGAGTGGGAACAGCACGGAGGAACATTTTCAGTGAGCTTTACAGAAAACACTTGCCTGAAACTGGATGCTGTGTGAAACTCCTGAACTCTCCTTTTTCTTTCAGAGCTGGGGGTGAGGCAAGGGACGGACGGGGGGAATTGGAAGAGCTTTTTATTTATTCAGATCGGAGTTGCACTGCTTCAGAGCACGTGTGGTTTGGCCAGGCAGGGCCAGAGCAGGATAAAGGAGCTCCTGCTGAGCTCCACATCCAGGCTGCTCCATGGGGCTGGACCAGGACACGAAAGCAGAATGCCTGGTGCCCACGGAGGAGCCGGCCTGCTCAGCCCACACAGTGCCTGTGTGGCACATAATCAGATAAAGGTTTGGGTTCAAAGTGACCTTAAAGATCATCTTGTCCCACCCCCTGCCTTGGGCAGGGACCCCTCCCCCTCTCCCAGCTTGCTCCAAGCCCTGTCCAACCTGGCCTGGGACACTGCCAGGGATCCAGGGGCAGCCACGGCTTCTCTGGGCACCCTGTGCCAGGGCCTCCCCACCCTCACAGGGAAGAATTCCTTCCTAATATCCCATCTAACCCTGCCCTCTGGCAGTGGGAAGCCATTCCCCTTTGTCCTGTCACTCCAGGCCTTGTCCAAAGTCCCTCTCCAGCTCTCCTGGAGCTCCTTTAGCACCTTAGGTCTCCCTGGAGCCTTCTCTTCTCCAAGCTGAGTAACCCCAGCTCTCCCAGCCTGGCTCCAGAGCAGAGGGGCTCCAGTCCCCTGTGTCACACGTGGACACACATCACCTGCTGGGGGTCGGTGCTGCAGGGTGGACACCAAGCCAAAAGTGCAGCAGGAGAAGGGGAGCTGGACCTGCCAAATGCCAAACACCCCCCCACTTTCCTCGTACCCTGAGGCTAAACCTGCAGCGCCTGAAGCCCAGACCCTTCCCCTGGCTCTGATGAACCTGTCCCTGGTGCCAGTGAGTCTGATCACCCTCAGTCCCAACTCTGGGACCGTGTGTCCAGACAAGGACACCCTGCCTGCCGTGCTGCCCACCGTGGTGCCCCCCATGCACAGTTGCTCCTTACCCACCTCAGCTTTCCCGCGCCCCGATCCCAGCACACGCTATGACGTGATTTATTCCATCTAATTAACTTCTCCTTCCCTCTGTGGCTGATTTCTCCACAGTCAGGGGTGTACGGCCTCTCCAGCCCACTGAGCTGCCAGCACAGTCTTTTGTTTCAGCACCTGCCTCTCCCCACAGCCCCATTTGCTCCTGTCCCCCCAAAGGCACCAGCAGCAGCCCCAGTGCCGAGAGCAGCATTACTGGAACCAGCCAGGGCTGTGGCACAGCAAACTCAGCTCCTGTCCCACCGTGAACTCCTCTGAGGTTTCTTTGTTTGTGTTCTCGTTTGAAACAGCAACAATTAGGAAAGCAGCAAGAGCTTTTATTTAATTTGTTTTTCCTCCTTGGGCTGGGCGTTTCCTCCCCAGACACCGCCCTGCAAAGGTGCCTCAGCCTCCGCATGGCTCCGCAGGTTCCAAAACATTCACAGCTGTCACTGCAGAGCAGAAACTCTGTTGGGGAGAGATAAACACGGGGCTTTTTCATCTGCAGCTGACAACTGTGGCTGCATCATTTGGGACTCCTTGGGTGTGATTTTTCATCAGTTCTGGGCTTCCATCCTATTGCTGACAGCTCTGCACCCCACTTTTCTCTTTGCAGTTCCCAGTGTGTGCCTGGTCCTCTGCCAGCAGATGTCCTGATGGCTGTGTGGCCCATGCCTGTGCTCCCAGCTGAGCCACAGCTTCTACAAATCCCTCATGGATGAGGCACTTGGGTTTTAAAAATCTGTATCTGCCATGCAGACTGTGACAGTGGGAAGAAGTAAGAGCATTTGTAATTAAAGAGACCCATTGCAAATTACTTAGCAGCGCAAGCTCCCGCCAAGGCCAAGGCTCTTAACAGTCTGAAGCCATTCAGCCAAGCCACACTCAAGCCATGACAAGTCAGAAAAATAAAGTTAATAAAATATCCTTGAAATGAAATGCAGGTCATGGTACTTGATCTGCATATTTATAAAAGCTGAGCCTAATCCAGCCAAACTTTCCAGAATAAAGATTTTGCTCGTCTTTGATCCTGCCTGTGCCTCCTCAGGGAATATCAGTTTTCCTTCAGTGAATTTAGATGGAATTAAGAGTCACCTTAAAAAGAGCAAGATCTGCACAGGGTGGGGAAGTGATGGAGAGCTGTGCCTTGAAGCTGAGGGACGTTGAGCTGGCACCACAGGGCACCTCCTGGGCACACTCTGGGCACACATTTGCCAGGCAGCCAAACTTTACACTGTCCTGGCTGAGGTCCGGGCTGCTGCAGCACCTGCTGATCCAGCATTAAATTCGGTGATCAGCTGAAGCAGAAAGAGCCTCTCTGCCTCCAGGGCCCGGCTCAGCCTGCTGAGTCCAGCCTAGATCCTCACGGCAAAACATTCTCTTGGCAGCTCATCCATCCAGCCCTGGGTAATGACATTTTTGCAGAAAACCTTGAAAGAATCCCCGTCACACCAGCAACAGCGAAAATGATGGTGAGGAGCATGCCCAGGACTTCACACGTGGATGGATCCTGCGGGATGGAGGCAACCACCTCCTGGATCACATTATCCCCTGCTGCTGCTCCAGCTGTGCTCATGCAATGCCACAAGGCTCCATCTCCACAAAAACACGGCAGGGAAGGCAGCGCCCCAGGCAATGTGGCTTGTGCCTCTTTCCCTGAGAGCCCTGAGGAGTGAGAGGAGGTGCAGAACCCCTCTGTTCCAGAGAACCTGGGTGGCTCTAAACCCTGCAGGGTTTAGGCAAGCTCCTCCTATGGAGGAGAGGGATTTAGCACAGCAGGTGTGAAGGAGGCTAGGAGATTAATGGCTTCACCCCAGCTGGAGGTTTGGGGGAAGGAGAAGTCTTTGAGACATCAGCTCTTTAAGATGCTTCTCTGCAGCACCAGGGGCTGAGAGTTTCTCTGTGCATTTGCAAATATAAATACCTGTGCAAACAGAAGGGAAATGACAGATATTATTCACCCCAAAACTGCCCAGGAAGTGGCTCCAGAGATTTTCATCTTAGCGACAGAGTAGCAGGAAAATACAGTTCCAGGCCAACACGACCAGCGGTCTCAATGTGTTGAGGTCAAGAGATTGAAGTGAAAATCAGAGAACCATTGTGATAAAACCAATATAATTAAAAACCTCTCACCTAGACCGGGTCCTGCAGAGTTCTGTGAGAACCAAAGCAGTGGTACCAAGCCCTGGCCCAGCCCCCCAGTTTGGCCAGTGCACACCCCCAGTGTGAGCTGGTGTGGCATCACCACCCTCTTGCTGCCGCCACTCCCTCTGACCCTCCTGTCCTGCAAGAGCCCAGTCCCCCGTGTGGGTCATAACCCCCTTCCATGCTGGGTCACAAGGGACCTCTTGCTGCAGCAAACTCCATCTCAAAGTCTGTGCAGCCCTGCAGGTAAGGGCTGCAGGCAGGATTCAGCCTTTGGCTCTGCTCCTGGCTTTGAGATCCCCTCACCATCCATCCTCCCTGTGTGAGTCACTGCCCGCACGCACGATGATGAAAACAATCCTTCATCCCCCTGGCTGTGCCTTTGCTCTCTGGAGACAGCGGGCTGCATGCTGTCACCACAAAAATATGGCAGTTCCTCTCTCTCTTGGCTGCAGAGGGAACCAAAGTGAACAAGGACCACTGAGGCTCAGAAATCAGGAGGTAAATCCTGAGCACA
>VZRR01010987.1:200-10963 GCA_013398015.1 Oreocharis arfaki
AGCGCCTCTTCGCACCCACAGCTCGGCAGATTGGATTCGGTGAACGGCCGCAGGTCTGTGTCGCTCTCTTTCGCGGGAGTTCCTTTAAATCACCGCTCCACTCCCCCCTCACCTCTCCCGGGGGATGTTCCTGACCGTCCCCCACACAGCAGCCCTACCGCCCTCCCCTGCCCTCTCCCCCTCCCGCAAGCGGCTGTGGCCCCGCTGCCACGGCTCAGCACGGCTCGGCACGGCTCGGCTGGGCACGGCTCGGAGCCACCGGCCCGGCGCGGAGCTCCGCCGGGGGAGGGGGAAAACTCTCTGGTGAAATACTTTCGGCACGCTGCGACTTTGCCAGGAGGGGTCTTGGCGTCGGATCTTTTGTCTTGGGGCCTTCGGCTTCGTGCCCCGGCGTGGCTGGCGGCTCTCCCGGGAAGAGCCTCTGGGCAAAGCGCCGGGGAGTCCCGGGTTGCCGCCGCGGGCAGCAGCGCCCCGGCCCCCCCGCTGCCGGCGCCCGGCCGGCACGTCTGCAGGCTCGCCCGCCTCCCGGTTCCCGTTTCCCGCCGCAGGAGCTGAGGGGCTGGGGCTGGGGCTGGGACCTGCCCTCCGGAGCCCCGTCCTGCCCGCGATGCTCGTGGGTGGTGAGCGTGACCGTGGCCCCGTGGGGGGCTGGGGGGGCGTGTGTCCCTCGCCAGCCGCGGTGTCCCCCTCCACCGCCCATCCCGGAAAGAGGACCAGGGGACAACTCCGGCAGCCGAGGCGCTACTTTCCAGCTGCTCCCCTCCCCAGTGCTCGGCGGCCGGGCGCGTGCGCTTCGGAGCCCCCGGCACCTCCCGGGGCTGCCGTCCCCGGGGACACCGGGGAGCGCCACATCATTCGCGGGCGCCTGCGAGCGGCTCGGCGTGAGGCGAGCCCGCACTTTATTTCTTAACATCACCACTTTCCTCGCCCCCCGCCCCAGCCGGAGCCGAGCCGGTGTGCGTGTGTGCAAGGCGAGGTTATCGCCAGCTCGAGTCATTATTTCCAGGCCGGCTGCCGCGAGAGTCTCTCCCAGGTGGAGCCGGTGCGGGCGGCCGGTACCGGGGGAGACAAAGGCGGGAGACCGGGGTGCGACCGGAGCCCTGCTGCGCCGACAAGTGCGGGCTCGGCCAGTCCCGGTGCGGCCCCCCCGCCAGCGGCGGGGCTCTGCCGGGGCCGCGGGGTGCTGCCGCCGCCCCGAGGAGTGCGGGCTGGGTTTTCCGAGTTACATTTGTTACATTTCCGAGATATATTTTCAGTTATACGGAACCTACTTTTAGGCGATTGTTTTCCCTTTCCACTTGTTTGTCTCCTGCTAGCCTCGTAAACTGCCTCATGATTTATTACCTAGGCTAAGTGCTTAATTTGTGAATATGAAACAGATTAAAAGGAGATCGGCGTATTTTAGCAGGCAGGCCAGAGCAAAGCCCGGCAGCTGTTTCGAGTTTGTAGGCATCTCCAACCTCGTGTAAGCAGCCCAGTCTGCCAGTGATCAAGGGGAGGTATCCCCGGGCTCTCTCCGAGAGGCCCACCGCCGCTGGCTCCCCGTGCGTGCTGCTAGAGCGGAGACCGCCACGGGATGGCCGCTGTGGGCTTTTTTGGGGGGGACAAACACACGACTGATGCCGTCCGTCAAAACGACACCCGTGGCTCTGGGATTCAGGACCGGCTGCGTCCCCGCCACAGGCGGGCTCTGCCGGCGGAGGGCCCAGCAGGCACGCAGGGGGTTAACGACGACTCTGCCCTCTCCTTCAAAGGACTCACTCGAGATAGAGTAAATACGGTCGGGGCGGGGGGGATGTGTGTGTGTGCCGCTCGGGCCACATGATGCAAAAGTAAGACAAGCACACTCCGGAGAACAAAGGCTTCCTACCCCCTTCCTCCCCCTCCCCCCCAAATCTGTCTTAATTCTGCAAGTAAACTTGAGCAGCTATAAAACAAAGGCGAACGATGAAAGTTATAGCCAAGGGACAATCAAAATAAATACCTTTGATGCAGTCCAAGCACGCACTTGGTATTTTCCGGAGCTCCCTGCTACCCCCAGGCAGCCAGGACATCGCAGGCTCTTCCCAGGACATCGCAGGCTCTTCCCAGGACATCGCAGGCTCTTCCCAGGACAGCGGTGACTTGCAGGGCCGGGGTTGTGGCTCGGCCTGATCTAGGCCACGTTCCTCAGCCCGGAAAACACTGCCCGAGGCCAGCACCACCTCGTAGCCCTGGGCGAGGCAAGCAGGGCCGGACCGGGCCGTGCCGTCGGGGCTGGGGCCGGGGGCGGCAGCAGCGGGACAGGGCTTCTCCGGGTGTGCCCCGGGGCTAAGCTAGCCGGGAGGACTGCGGGGCCGAGAGACGTCCCGGTGAGACGCGCCCGGGTCCCCGCGGAGGATGTGCAGCACGGCGGTGTCTGAGCTGTGCTCCTGCCCCCGGGGAGCCCGACGGGAGCCAGCCAGGGCGGTTTGCCCCCCGACCCGGTGATGGCCCCGGCCCCAGGTCATGCAAGCGACACCTTCCAGCCCGCGCCCCCTCTGCTCCCGACTGCCTTGCGCTTACAGAGCCGACCAGCTGCCTTCATGCTTGTCACCAGCACCCTGGAGCAATTCCCGTCGCCGGTGTCCCACAGAACTCTGCCTTCTCCCTCTGCTCCCCTCCACCCCCTTGGCCTTTGGAGGAAGTTTTAACGCATCAGGGACGGCAGAAGAAGCGAAGGGTCGCAGCAGAAAGCCAGCTGCCTGTGCAGCCCCGCAAACAGTGAGGCCTGACAAGCACCAGGTACTGCTGCTGAGCCCAAAAGTCAGAGAGAGGCAAAAATCTCTAACCTGCCCTGTACCTCTGAGTGCTGCTTAAGAACCAGGAGCAAAAGCACTGTGCCACTCCCGGTGGAGCACAGCAGAGAGGGCTGCCTAGGAGGTAAATGATTCATGTGCCCTTCTTGCACCAGAGTAATTGCTCTGGTCCTCCAGACGTGGCTGGTGTGGTGCAGTGGAAGGTGCAGGAAATGGGGACGGACTCTGGGCAGACCATGGGGACGAGGTGTGGTGTGGCACATGCCTGGGCAGGCTGAGCCCTGGTCTGCCTGGGAGCAGGAGAGCAAAAGATGATGCACATGGTGTTCAGAAAGATCCCTCTGTGTGTGTGTGTGTGTGTGATGTCAGAGTAACTTGTCTGGGGAAAACTGAATATAAACTGTGGTTGGGAAGCAGTCCTGTAGGTACATGTGAATGAAGGCTTAGGGATACCCCCTCTCATGGCAAGGAAGTACCTGAAAGAAGAGTACAGGGATGAGACAACAGCAGATATATGTGTGTCAATACAACTTTCAGGTTGGCTTGAGGCAAGGTCCTTCTTCTGTATTTAGGGCAAGGTTTGTGGCAAACCAGTACTAAAACTCATTTCCCAGGGCCTTGATGGGGTTTGGGTGTCATTGATTAGTCCCTGCCTTGTGAGGGGAGAGATGTTGCACAGGGATATAATACCACCACTATTTCTAGCCCTGAGCCTTGTTGTTCACTCTCCGAAGGCAGGACTGAAACTTCTGAGCAACCTGAAGAGCAAGAGGCAAAAATGGCTCCAGGGTCTCCACACCTCCCTGTAGGTTCTGCACAGAGCTGCTCTCTGGCAAGGTACATCCAGCACTTTAGAAGGGAGAGAAAAACACAGGCTTGTGTCGTGATGGTAACATACATCACTTCTCAAGCAGTATGCCTAATGAGAAGCTGGAAAACCAGACAGTAGCAACGAAAAGGGAAAACAATCCTTTCCAACTTGTTGGCTTGGCTTTTGCAGTCATCCTTACCTCAGGGAGGGCTGTGGTCACAGTGTTAAGCCTCGGTTATGCAGCTGAAATTCACCATGCTAAAAGTCACCTGGTCCCTTGAGCGCTCTTGTAAAGCACTCCAAAGTCCCATAGAAAATAGTTTGTGTGTACTTGAAACTATGTGGATTTGCTTCCAACAGAGCATTATGCCAGGTTCAGCCTGATCCTGTCTGGCTTTCACTGAATTAATGCCTGGATGGATCTAAGTCCCAGTGTCTCAGACCAAGGTGGTTCAGATAGCCTTCCCACTGCTGTCCCCTTGCTGCCCCAAAGGCATTTTAAAATCTCCTGGGAAGTGCTGCTACGTGGTGATGGCTAAACCTCAGAAAAAATGCAGTGGAGAACATTACTAAAGCAGAGTGGGCAAACCCCAGCGGCTTGGAGCAGTTGGCTGGGACACCAAAAGGTATGAGAGCTTCCTCTGTTTGGAACACAGGTGCACTCCAGGCCCCTCTTCTAACCCCAGCCCTTTGCTGCCTGTCTTAATTCCACAAGAAGTAGCAGGCTGCAGGCACCCAGTCCCTACCAGCCTACAGGCCTTCCTGCAGCCAGGCTTACACCTTTGATGTTCTCCCAGTTACAGTTTGTCAAGTCCTGTCTCTCTTTTTCACTGTTTCATAACATCTCACCACCTTCAGAACACTTCTGGGAAGGGGTGAAACGATTTCAAAAGTCCTGTCACCAAGAATTCTTAAAGACCACTACGTGACCACCTAAATGATGCCTTCATATTCTTAGAAACTCTGTTTATGCTGCCTGTCTTGTTTCTTTGGGGTAGACTGCCTTTCACTGTATAATGTACTGTTCCTATCATTGAAATATAAAACAGTAGGGAGAAGTTTTGGAATAGGGTAAGGCTCAGGACACAGAGATAAATAGGGGGATCAACACATGCTAAATTTCAGTGGTATTTTATATTTCCAGGTTCATAAATGTCGTGTTACGTGCCAGCAGCTTTAGAGTGCTGGGCACTCTGTACGCACAAAAGACAGATCGCTTCTGCCTGCCCCAAA
Source organism: Oreocharis arfaki (assembly GCA_013398015.1). Taxonomy (NCBI): domain Eukaryota; kingdom Metazoa; phylum Chordata; class Aves; order Passeriformes; family Paramythiidae; genus Oreocharis; species Oreocharis arfaki. Next base: position 5,022 of record VZRR01010987.1, read on the forward strand.
AATGGAAGAAAAAACTGTAAAGTCTACAGAGGCAGATGACCACGAGTGCTATGTTGGTGGTACAGGGAGGCAGGTGAGCTCCTGGACTTAGTCATGGGCTCCTTTGCTATGTCTCACCAAGGCTGCCACTCCCAAAGTCTGTGTCCTGTGCTTAGAAGGGAACAGTGTGTGTTTGTGCGTGTGTGTTCATGTGAATGTAATTGTGTTTCTACATAATGTGGATTATCTTTCTTTTGGCAGCAAATCTGTTCGGGGGTTTAGATAAAAAGATAAATCCTGCAGCCGTTCCCTCCCTGGGAAAGGGCATGTCTTCCATCACTTTCTCTGCTCCTTTTTCTTAGTGGTCCCCAAATACACTTTTTCCTAGCTCAGCAACTGATATCACCTTGAGAGCCTGCTCACTGTCAGTGTGGCACACTCCCGCATGGGGAGCAGGGGGAAAACACATGGAATAAGGCACAGAAGGTGAGGTGTTGCTTTGATGAATGGGAAGAGAAAGGAACTAGGGGGTAGCGTGTAGAAGTGGCCCCCAACAGCACTGGCTTATATGGTGCTGATGTGAGGGTTATACTTCCACAGCTTCCCAGGAAACTCTCCTGGCAGGGAGATCAGGTGTGCCATAGGTCTAGGACACCTAATGGGCTCCCTTCTTTGGAACCCTGGTAGAGCTGCTTGCCTTGGTGTGAAGGCAACCTTGTCAGGAGAGAGAGCTCCATTGATTTAAATGCAAAATTACCCTCCTGCAGTTCTAATTTCCCAGGCGAGGGCCATGCAGGCTCTGAAAACATGAAAGTTGTTGATGTATTGGTTCAATTAATTTTTAAAATAAGTTTGAATGCCATTTGTTTCAAATTTGATAGGAAAGTGCTGTAGATTTTTGCAAGCAAAGAGTGAGGTGAGTGTGGATGGGGTGTGTGTTTTGCATGGCCTTGAAGACAGGGCTTAAACGATGCATTCATTTAGTACCAGACCTCCTCACAGGGATGAGTGAGGCCCGTGGTGAAAGAAAAAGACCTGAACATCTGTATTTGCTAAGTGGCACTGGCAGCAGTCAGCCAGCTCACAGAGAAGGGCAGACGTGCGGGCGTGAGGCCCAGCTGAGACTGCTGGGTCCCTGGTGCTTTTAAAAGGAAATAATAGCTTGTGGGGGAACCCTTTCTGGTGGCCTTGGCTCCCGTGACCCCCCTCTGATGTACGATATTTAAACAACGAAATGTCAGTATTGGTTTTCCACATAGAGCCTCGTTCTGCTCTCCATGAAAGCCACTGACAAACCCCTTAGAGGACTGGAGGGGAGCAGACCCCAGAAGAGTTGCTCAGACCCTAACACCGTTGGCTGCATCAGCCTGGGAAGAAGCAAGCGCAGGTTGTCAGGAGTGGCTGGGTGACGTGTGCTTGCAGGTAAATTAGACAGAAGAGAAGCAATCCCATCCTGCAGTACGCGGTGCCTCAAAGCCGCAGGTCCGATGGTTTGAATGATTATTGCCTTTTAAAATTACAAATTGCATTTTCGTACAGCGAGTGAGGATAATGTGCTGCTTACTAGAATTAAGTGCAACTGAAGGGTGTTTTGTTATAACAAAGGTGACTTTTCCGTGCTCGCTTTTTCATGGTCGGGTCTAATGGAGAATTTGATTTGAACCCGATGGCTATCTAGCAGTGGTTTTGGAAAGGAGTAATGCCCATTGTATGAGAGGATATCCATAAAGTGGGCCATCAGATGTGTCTTCTGATATATGTGTCCTCTGAGGTAGGAAAGTGTAAGTCATAGGAAGAGAGGGCAAGTGTGTCTGACTCATAGTAAAACGAGGGCACGTGGAAAGTATAAATGAAGGGAGGGCTGCTACTAGTAGGACATGAAGGCTGTGCTACGTGTCTGGGAAAAATAATTTAAGATCATGGATAATTTATGCTTAAAGGGGCAGTTATGGTGCAACTGCATGGTGCAGAACGTGAGATGGGGCGTAAGCATAAAAGAAACTTAACCCTTGATCCTGTGCTGTCCCTGTTGTGGTGTTGGTTTATGCAGGCTGGGCCTTGACAGGTGTTGCAGTAGCAGCTTCAAGGTCCTCTAATATAATGTGAACTCCATCACATTAAGTTCATCACATACTGAGTTCATCTTAGCACAAAAAGTGCAGTTACACAGGCTTTGTGCTCTGCCACCACGTCCCCAGAGGTAGTGGCAGAATAAGTGGCACGCAAGTCCCTTAAGCAGCTCTGTGCAAATGGAGAATCATTCCTATAGGGGGACCAGCTTTTCCAGGCAGGTCATAGCTACTTTCCCACTAGGAGGTGACCATGTGCAGGCCCACTATGCTCACCAGCCTCCAGCATGTGCCATGACCTCTGTTAGGGCATAGATCACAGTAGGGGCAGCCTGGGAAACCAAGCAGGCTAGAAGATGCTGTGTGCCAGTCTGATTGCCTTTGGTAGGAAAAGCACCTTTGGGCTGATGCAAGACCATGACCAGCACGAATCTCCAATAGGAACCATGAAAAAAGACCAATCATTTGGGAGGGAAATAAGTAAAGGAGTGTTGCTCAGGTGTGACTCCTGCTAGGAAGCACAGAGATTGTGTATGAAGCTGAGGCTCTGCCATTTCCTAGAATGTGTCTGTCCTACATGATTTTCTGCTTTTGAGGATACAAATGTTATGAAAAGAGATTGTTGAGTCAGATTATTTAATCCTTGCTGTACAAAGTCCAGCACAATGCAGTCCTGGCTACTGTTGAGGCTTTTTGGGGCCTGTCTCACCCAAGTAATCCAGGGCATTTTGGCTTCAGGTCAGGCCACCTCTCATGCAGAACAGAGTCCAGGCTTGCAGCACACAACACAACACCACTCATGGCCCTCCCATGCTTAATGTCTGCCTTTTAAAGCCAATGCTCATGAGAAGGTGGATTGGCAGTGGGCTGAGGTGTGAAAGCAAACCTTTTCACATGGTCGAAAAAGCCCTCATGTAATCTCTCTGTGAGCTATCTGGGGAGGACTGTCTCAAAACTGAGCCCCACCACTGGGACACTGAAAGGACTGAACTACCCCGACTCTTGGAGCAACTCAATGAGGGCTTTGCTACCGCAAGAGAGGAACAGGGAAAAGAGGGAATGGTGTAGTGAAGTTCTGCTTATGCTTCTCTGCTGCTGTATATCCAGGGCTCATGCCACTGTGAGAATATGCAGCAGTTGCTTCTCAAAAACAAAAGAAAAAAACATGAAGCTACTGAAGGGTAGGGCTGGTGGAGCACTGAAAAAGCCCCAGGTAGAAAAACTAAACTAGCTCTGCATTTTGGTCAAGCGACACTCAGCACTGCGATTTTGATGAACAACACTAGTCTGCATGAAGACAGGTGACTTTTTAAATGGGGTTTTAATAAAGTCAGTATTGCTAAGGCTATCTATAAAAGTAATCTGCATAAAACAGTAAACTTTTAAACTTTTTTACTTTTAAACAAGTAAACTTAATGATGCCATTAGTGCTTCCAACATGAATGGGGCTGTTGCTGCAATTCTGTGTCCAGCTCTGTTGTGGTGTTTGCATGTTAAAAGTGCATTGGCAAATTAATATGGGATCAGAAAAGAGCTAGATGAGTGATTCAAGGTCTGGGAATCGCATCTTATTGCAAAAGACTAAAGAAATCCCATCTATTAATTTATCCAAGAGAAGGCTATGACTTGGTTTGATCATAGTCTTTAAGTGCCGTAAGTGTCTCTATGGGGAGATTTCTGATAGTCAAGATCTCTTTAATGTGGCAGACAAAGGCATAATGAGATCCTATGTTGGAAAATGAAGCTCTATGAATTCTGAGCAGAAATAGGTGCTTTTCTTGAAAAAAAAAAACAGTGAGGGGACATAATCACTGGAACAACTGAGGCAAGCAGTGGTTTTTCCTGTTACTTAAAAGTCTTCAGAGCAAGATTGGATGCCAGGTTAAAAGCTCAGGCAGAATTTATGGGTCTGATACAAGAACGTCTGGCTGAAATTCACTGGCCCATGATATGTGGCAGGTCAGACGAGCTGATCATAACAGTCCGTTCTTGGTTTAAAAAATCTATGAATTAGGTATTTCAAGTCCCCTGAGCCCTGATATTACTGCAGGTCTCAAAGGAATGCATTATAAGCTGTCATCATTTAATTGTAAGCAAGCAGGGGCACTGCCTTTTTCTTTTTTTTTTATTAATAAACTTATTTTCCAAGAGCTTGTTAGACACCAGAGTTAAGCAGCTGTTAACAAACATGACAACATTTTAGAAACAGTTCAAATAATTCTCTTTCTGCCGTTCACTCAGCTTTGTTCCGCAGCAGCACAATTTCATTCATGCCACATCTACCAGTGCTTCTCTAGATGAAATAGCAAATTCCAGCAAAATGAAAAACACAACCTCCATACTTAGGATGGGCTCCTTACACTGTGTGCTCTCTCACATGCATCCCTTAGTCTCACAGATACGTTGTAGGCTTTCTCTCAGCACCGTGCATGAGCAGAGCAGGGAAGAAGTCCATCCGTTTTCTGGCGCAGGGCCCTCAGATAGGTGGGAATCCATTGTCTGTCACGGGAGTTCTCAGCCTACAGAGCTCCTGGTTTGTCTGAGTAAATGGCAGAGAATGAGAAAAAGATATTAAGGACAGACCTGGTATTCCTGAAATTATGCAAGCTACTAACCTCCTTTAGATTTCATAAAATGGCCTCCAGCAAATGGTCAGAATGTTTTCCTTACAGAGGAGTAGTTTTCAAGACAGCATAAACTTTCTTAATATCCCTTCAAAGGGGAAAAAAAAAAAGAGAAGAGAGAAAATAAGATAACAGAAAATCCCAGCCACGGCTCTTGGGAGTCTTGAAAATCATATCCACGGTTGCGTAGACATTCTAAACCTCTGATACATTCGGTGCCTCGTTAGCCTCAGTTATCAAAACTGAAACAAGAGGTGGTAAGGAGCGCCGCAGAAGATGGAGTTTAAAGTCGCTCGAGGACTGCACTCCCGTCGACGGGAGTCCCTGCGCCCGCGCTTCTAATCCCCGCGGCGTTTGATATGCAGGCAGTGAGTCAGAGGGACGAGGCTCCGCGGCTCGGCGGAGCGGGGGCCGCCGCCGCTGCCTCCCGGGGCGCGGGCGGGGAGGTCGGCGGGGAGCCGAGCAGCGGGGGGAAAGGTGAACCCGGAGCCGAGCGGGGCACAAACCCATTAGTCGCACATAACTTGGGAAGACGCTTGGCCTCGCCATGACAACCGGCGGCCCGGGCTGCTCCCACGTCCCGCCGCCTCCCCCGGGAGCCCTTTTCCGTCCTCTTTCCCGGCGCTTGGGGAATGCGGGGCGGGAGAGACGAGCCCGGTGCGGGTAACAAAAGGGAATGAAAGGAGCTCTGTAGCTCACTTTACACGTCCGAGAGGCATTTTCATGCCCCGTAATGAGAAGGGATCATTCCGAGGAAGTTCAGATCAAAGGGGGGAGCATCCCGGGCATTTGCATAATTGCCGGATTTCGGAGCAAGGGCTGCAACCTGGGCACCTCACCGGGGGCTGCTCCTCGCTCGCCCAGGGGCTCCACGGAGATCCGGAGAGAGGGGAGGTTGCAGACCGTGCGCCCTCGGGGAGAGAAGAGAGGCCTGCCCCAGGCACGAGATCCGGAGGTGGCCGGGCCCCGAGCGGAGTGCTGGGGCACGGCTGCTGTGCCCGACGGCAGGAAACCCTCGGGGGCTCCTAAGGGTGCGAACCCCTCGGTGCGCGGCAAAGCGGTGCCCGGGTCCCCGGGGGCTGCTGCCGTTGTGGAGGTGGTGCCGCTGGGGATCGGCTCCCTGCTCCCACCCGGCGACATCTACGGCGCCGAGCCAGCACGCTGCCTCCGCTGCGGCTGGCGGGTGGCTCCCGGCCCGGCGGCTCGCACTGCCACCAGCGAGCGGGGATAAAGGGATTAAACGGCACGCTCGTTCCGCCGGGCGGGGGAT
>VZRR01010992.1:0-25316 GCA_013398015.1 Oreocharis arfaki
GTGAGGGTGGTGAGGCCTTGGCAAGTGTTCACGGCCAGGTTGGAGCAGCCAGGTCTAGCAGAAGGTGTCCCTGCTCATGGTGAGGTGGGACCAGATGGGCTTTTAGGTCCCTGCTGCTCCATCAATGGAGTGATTTCTGCCCCACCCATTGTTCCTGGGTCTTTGACTGAAGTTGTGTAAAGGGCAGTGAAAAAAGATCTTGGTGGATGAGGAAACAGTTGGTCGTAATGGTTGTCAGGAAAACTGGGATATGGTTTCATTTGTTCCTAAATAGCCATGGAGGAACAAGCCTTAAGAGCAAAGCGATTCCAAGGCAAAAGTGATGCCAGATTTCATTGTCAAATTCTTGTTTTGGGAAACAAACCCTACAGACACTGAGGAGGGTGTCCCTGGGAGCCCAGGGAGGGCCAGGGCACTCCCGAACCAGCAGCCACCAGTGCCCAGGCGGGGTGGCACAAAGCTTGGAGCCACAGCAGAAGCAAGGAAGGAGTTTGGGTTTTTCTCAGCAAAGGATATGGTGCTGCAAACCAGTTGAAAAATAGATAGAAACACATGGAGATAAAGGTGAGGTGAGGGAAAGCTGCTGTGAGCAGTGCAAAGGCTGTTGGGCAATTAACTAGTTCAAAAAGTTCTCATTAGTCCATTTAATGGGACAAATCCCATAATTTTATATATATATACATATATATGATGGGTTTTTATATATATATGCACAGGACAGAGTCACCATTATTTTATTTAAAAAACTTTTTTGTTATTAGTGTGTGTTTTTTGGTAGTGTTGCGATGCCAGATTTTCCCAGACCATTTTTTTAATCAAGGAAGAGTTTCCTGCAGTATTTTCTCCTCTCGTATGTTGCATGCAAGTTGCAGAAGCAAGATAACCCCTACAATGGTAACCCCTTAGATCTTCCCATCCTTAGAATTCCTGGAGGAATGACTGAGGTTTCCTCCCCTGGGAGATTTTTTCAAGTTCCAGTTAATCTGCCCGACTTAAGCTGATGACAATTTCTAGGTTGTGTCCTACCTCTGAGTTGTTGCTGAAAGTGCACAGCGGCTCCCAAGCCCACAGATCTTCAAAGGAATTTCTGGAAAATGCACCCTGAGTTTTCTCTCCTGAGCCAGTCTCTCTTTGCAGACTTACTCTGCTCCTAAATATGAAGATTAGAGCCTTGTTTATATCACTTAACAAGCAAGTGCAGATTTTAGTTAGCACTGAACCAGTTAAAAGAAAAACAAAGTATTTCTTTACCCAACTCTAGCTCCACTCAGGCCTGAATTATTATTTTTTCTTCAGAAATGGGCATTTTAATGTGTCACTTTTCAGTTCCAGCTCAATAAACAACCATTTATTTACAATTTTAAAGCAATCTTCAGCCTAGTCAGGTAAGAATTATTTCAAAAGAATAAAAACATTTTCATTTCCCATCACTGCCAAAAATGAAAAGAACATGAGTTATGAGTCTTGCTGTGTTGTCTTAAGTTGATTACTATGGGATGATTAAAAAACTAGCTGTGCTGTCATAGCAGAGGAGTACATTATAAGTGTAATAACAGTTTAGGGATACAATCCATCAATGCCGTACTTGGGAGAAGAAAAAAAAAAAAAGTTGATCTATTTCTTTGGTCATCATTTTCAGCATATTAGATGACAAATAATTGTACATTCATCAATAACAATAGATTAAAGTTGAAATGATTTATTGCCATCACGCTGTGGGGTGATGGAGCGCTGGGTCACTCGAGCAGGGACGGGGTCTGTATTTAATTTTCACGGGTCTCTTGGCAGAAATAATAGACAGAGGGGAAACCACCTGAAACAAGGTAGATCAAAGTTGGTGGCGAGTGATTTGTGGGTTTGTTCTGCGGGAGTGGTGGGCTGGAGGTTGGACTTGATGATCCCAAAGGTCTTTTCCAGCCCTAACGGTTCCGTGAGCCCGCGATCCCGAACCGGCGGCCCCTCACATCCTCGCCCAGCCGAGCAGCCTCCCAGGAAAACCCCCCATGCCAGTCCTGAGGTCAGGCCAGTTCACAAGGAGAAAACGATCTTGGAACTTCTTTTTGATGTGAAAATTCTTCCATGAAGCGTTTTTATTTACTCTTGAAATAACAGAGAAGGGAAAGCAGCTCCGTTTGCCGATTGCCGCGCAATTTTAGGTGTTCCTGTGAAAAAACAGAGGACGCTCATTTGGAGAGGAGCAACACCAAGTTTTAAGCTCAAACTTAGGTTTTTCCTGAAGACTTCCCTGAACAAACTTTGTGTACAAATCTGACAATAACATCAGATTTTGATTTCTCAATTCCTGCCCTGCCCCCATGTTTGTTTTTCTGGAGTTGCTGGCTAAAAACGGGGAGAACATCTCTGTTGCCTTTTACTGAAGACCTCCCAGTTTCCACCACTCCAAGAAGATCTGTGGCATGTAATTGATTTGTGGACACCCCTCAGCTGCAGTTTTCACAAGGAAATTTTTACAAGTGAGATTTCAGTTGAGCACAATGTTTGGAGGTCTTAGACAGTGACGCAATTTTCACAAAACAGAAACTCTGCATGAAAGAAGGTTTGAAGTCAGCTTAAGTTTAAAATGTTTTCTGCTCTTGTACTGATTTTAGGAGGAAGCAGCTTTTATTGGTAAGATCAGCATTAAAGGAATTTCTCTGCATGCATATTATGAAAAAAACCCACCAAACACAATGGTGAGAGAAGGGACCATCAAGAGTCAAGATCTCTTTCCCTCATAAGCAAATAATGCATAGCTATAAACCTGTTTTGATAAGATTTTCAATTATGGAATTCCAAAATGATGACTTTCTTCATGAAATGAGAGAGAAGACACAAACAGCATATCTTGGTCTGATGCTGAAAATTGTCTCAGCTGGGAAGAAGTTAGGAGTTCTCTGTGTCTCCTGTGCTGCCTAAAACTTAGGACAGGTATTAAAAACCCTGCCTAAATTAAAGTGCATCAGAAATTCCTTAATTAGAATATCTCTAAAAGGCTCCAGGACAATTTTTTTTCCAGGATATTTATGATCTTTTCTTAATGCTGTCGATATTTTTATGCATGACAGCTGTGAATTCAGCACTGGATGGCTCAGAAATAATTTTGTAAAAACAATAATGATAATAATTAACTAATGGGCTAAGACATTTTCCTTAACTTGGGAAAATCCATTGCCTGCCTAAATAATCTTTCTCATGGTGTTTGTAATTTTTAAAGTAGCTCCAATACATGACAGTGGCCTGATGACTTGGGATAAGAGGAGTGACCACTTTACTTTAGAGAAGCAATTGAATCCTCATGAGCTTTCCAGCTAAAACTCCACGGACATGAATTTCCACTCTGTCTCTCTGGGAGGCACAGGCAGAACCTGCACACTTAAATGCCATTAAAAGTTAGGAAGTGTTATTTAGGGTCTTTACATCCAGAAATCTCTGGATTCCCACTCCTTGGAAAAGCCCTACCTGCCAAGGAGTTGCCGAGAGCAAGTGACATGAACGGCAGACCAGTTCTAATTTTCTGTCCAGTCAAATCTAAGTATTTCACACTCAATTCTCCTTCCTCAGTAATCTCTATAATTTCCCACCTTGCTCATGATGAATGTCTTGCCAGTTCCTGCTCAGTCCTTCCACTTTACACAACCTAATTAAAGAAAACATTCCATGATTGCCTATTTTTCCTCATGCATGACAACCTATTATTTTTTCTACCACCTGATTAGGGCTTTATTATCCTTGGATTTAGATTGATTTGCTGGGCACTTTAATAAAACACTACTTGGTTTGATTTAAAGGGCTACAGGTTTCAGTCACTCATAGAATTACTTTTATAAGTAACTCACATTCCGAGGAGCGCGGAGTGTCCGTGAAAGGGGATTTGAGCCTAAAAGAATGAGGATCACAGGTGGTTTTCCAGTTGTGTGTGTTGTTAATATTCTTGTTGTAAGCAGTCAGGAGAGGACGTTTTGCAATATAATTTGTCAAGGGTGATAAATCTGTTTCATCATTTCTGTCAAGAATGGACCCCGTGTATTAAAACTACCATAAATATTTTCTCAAGATAAACCAAAAGTTTCATATGATTAAATAATAATACGTTTATGATGACAAATTGCATTTACTGTGTGTTATCTGAAATGCAAGACAAAATTAGGTAGTTAAAGTTCAAATGGATGGAGATCAGTTTTGATTTAAAATCAAAGGAATTTTATTAAGCAAATGAGATTTTCATCGTTATTTTGTTATATCTACCAGTCTCTTCTTTCAGAAATATTACTTATGAGCTTAGATAATGATTTAAAAAAACAAAACAAAACAACACACCACAAGTGAGCATATTTTATAGCAAAATGTAGCCTAGTGAAAAAGTTCAGGAGTAGTTAAACCCATGGTTATTCCTGCCACTTTGCTCACGGTTTCCAGTGTGAGGAAGGTGAGGAGTGGCGCAGAGGCTGCTGTCCCCTGTCCCCCCTCAGTGCAGTGATGCTTTGGGGTGGCTCTTCTCACACCTTATTTGATTATTTTTCATCATTTAGGCTTTTTTTCCAGAGCACTCCCTGCTGCCTGAAGGTGCAGCTCTGCTTCCGGGGCTCCTTTCCCACATACAGCTGTGGAGAAGCTTGGGAAGCACAGAAGAGTTTTTCCCTCCAAAGGTTCCGTGCAACAAAACAGATTTTTTGGAGCTAAATAATGGCTTTGCTCTTGGTTTTGGTTGCTTCAGCTTTTTCTGCTGTATGCTCTTTTCTTCTGGAAGTTTACCTTGAATAGAAAGAAAATTTCCCAGTTAAAAATGTCTGCAGGGTAGCTGGCACCAAATCCTCGTGTTTTAGGGTTTGCTTCAACTTGTAAGAGATGTGCATTGTAGGACACTTAGGCTTTGGAGCCTGGTCCTCTCCATGGCCCCACCTGGAGCCCTGTGTCCCACTCTGGCACCCCAGAATAAGGACTTGGAACTGCTGGAGTGAATCTACAGAGGAGGCCATGGAGATGCTGGAACCCCTCTGGAGCCAGGCTGGGAGAGCTGGGAATGTTCACNCTCTATGTTTCCATATATTCCATATTTAACTTGGCTTCGTGTCTCGCTCCTTGGGGATTTTGATGTTTGACACGTCAGGTTCACTTATGATGAAACTACTGATCATTCATCTATCATGAAATAACCCTCTGCTGCCAAGCTGGCACCACATGGGTGTGTCTGTGAAGCTGTGCCAGGCTCAGGGCCAGCCTGAGCACTGTGCTAGCACTGTGGTAGCACTGTGCTACTCCAGCAGTGGTGCCACACCTGCACATGGACAGCAGCTCCTTGAGCCATGCAAAATCTTGGATCCACTGCAGCATTTAGGAACCTGCNTAACCCACTCTATGATTCCATATATTCCGTATTTAACTTGGCTTCGTGTCTCACTCCTTGGGGATTTTGATGTTTGACACGTCAGGTTTACTTATGATGAAACTACTGATCATTCATCTATCATGAAATAACCCTCTGCTGCCAAGCTGGCACCACATGGGTGTGTCTGTGAAGCTGTGCCAGGCTCAGGGCCAGCCTGAGCACTGTGCTAGCACTGTGGTAGCACTGTGCTACTCCAGCAGTGGTGCCACACCTGCACATGGACAGCAGCTCCTTGAGCCATGCAAAATCTTGGATCCACTGCAGCATTTAGGAACCTGCTCAAAGGGAATCACGTGAAAACCTCATTTTGCATCCCCATGCTGTGAAATTGCTTCATCCTCCCGGCGTGGGATTGCTCCAGCAATGGAACAGCATCCCTTTCTTTCTGGAAAATGGGACAAAAGGAGCTGTAGTCTCTCTTTCCATGAGACATAAAATCCTGGAGGAGCCAGGTGTGTGTGGATGTACCTTACACTCCTTACACAGTAAATCACTTCATGCAATTAGTCATATGCTTAAATTTAATCACTTTTGCAGCTGTAGAACTGAAAGAGCTTCCTTGCAGGGGAAATAATTTTTTTTTTTCTGTGGCCAACTAATTTCCTTGGATTTTGAGTTCTTTAAGGAGTGGAGGAGAAGGGGGTTGTGTTTGCATGGAGGCATCTGCAGAGACAATTACAATGAAAATAAACAAAAAGGATCACATAAAAGCCAAGTTGGAGTGCTGAAGAGACTTAATAGCTATAAACTGGTAGCTATTAGCTTCTAATTACTCTCAAATAATTACTGAATAGAATAGTAAATGTTATTAGCTTACTTTAATATTCAGCATAAAACATTGCTTCCAACAATAATTTACTGCTTCTTCACCTTTAATATAAACACATGTAAAACTGGGCTGCTTCATAAACATTTGTAATAAATGAAATTATTCTGAGGGTTCTGTGGAAGAGACCTGTACACTGTAGGCCCACAGAATCATGGAATTACTAAGGCTGGAAAAGACTTCCAAGACCATATTCCCTGCTTGTATTGGAGTTAAAATACTCATCCATTTAGTGTGGAAGCAGATTTAGGTACTGAAAGACAAATCAAAATCCCCACACCAAGAGGAAAAGTAGGAGTTAGATGTGTAGCTATGATTTCCAGAATTAGAGGCCTAATTTATATTCTAATAATATTAGAAATATCTTCATTATTCATTCATCATATTAATACTTAGATTCGTCATCATCTTTGGAGAGTTTTTACGTATCTTTGCCCTCTGCAACTGACTTGAGACCCCATTTTTTTCCTGAAGGAAAAGGGTTTAGGGTTTGATGTATTGAGCATAAAAGCTTGTTATAGTTTAGAGAATAATACCCAGAAAAATTTGTGAAGTCCCCAAAGGAGAGTTCTGTTTATAAGAGCTGTTAGTTGTAAATTTACATCTTATTCCTTCACCAGGGCTGTTCTGCTCTAGATTAAAAGATGTTTGATAAATCCCAATGGACTAAACTACGAGAGGTTGGCACCTAATTTGTGTAGGGGCCATCAGGCATGGTCACATGGCAGTGCAGGTGTGTGTGTCCACCTGTGCGTGGTCATTCCCACACCTCCCATCCCCAAATTCTAATTTATATCCATGCTGGGGGACAGAAAAGGGCAGACAGAGAAGAAGGGGTTCGGAGCTCACTGCCAGCTCCCCCAAACACGTCTCTCTCTGCTTCCCACCTGCATTCATTTGCTTTTCTTTGGCTTGGTCTGACAGTGGGAAGGGGAAACGTTCTGCTTTTCTGTTTGCAGTAACGGAGCTCTCCTGAGGAGGACAATGAGTGACTTTTTGTTCTTTGGAAATTGCCAAGGTGCCTCTCTTGGCGCAGCTGTGGTACCCCCTGGGCCCGTGCCAAGGGCGCCGTGGGTAACCCAGGAAGGGAACCGACTCAATCTCACGTTAGTTTCCATCATTTATTTATTTTTCCTGTAATTCCAGCTTGCTCAGGAAGTGCGTGGCAAGCAGGAGTCAGGCAGAGCGCGAGGGCAACCATGATGGAATCAGGATCTGCCATTCCCTCAGAGCCCAAGTCGCTCTTAGTCCTTTGAACATCCTGAGAATTATCACGGGATACAGGTTTTTTTAAATAAGTATTGTTTGTCACTGTGAAAACACCCCAAAAAAACCACCCCTATTTGGAAAGGTTCTCGTGTCAGGCAGATTCTGGCCTCTGCAGTTATTTTAAAAGTGGGCAGATCGAGAATCTACATTTAAATTTCATATATTGTATATTCCTAACACAGTCGCTCCTTCAGCGCTGGGTAAATGCAACATTTCAGTGCTCCACCATTTTTAAACTTCACCGTCGAAGATAATCACCCCAAAACATAATAACAACATCATCCAAGTACAAGAAAATATGTTTGAAATGTCCTTTTTTTTTTTTTATTGTACCATAAGATAGCGCTTCCAAAATCCCAAACTGAATTGCTTTTCAGCAGATAAGCATCAAAAACTACATTTCCTGCTTTCGGGGAAGGTGCAATAAGGTGCTCTATCAGTGTAATAGTTCCCAATGATATGCTCTAGTAGTATTTTGATGAATTACATGATTACAGCTAAAATGAACACTTTCATCATGCCTGAATTAATAATGGCGGGATGATTTGGCAAGTACTCCTGCCGTGTTCTTTAACTCATCACTTCAGAAGACAGAGTTTCCGAGCCCATCCTTTGTCTCGGGGAAACACAGGGATCCTTCACTGCTGAAAACACAGGGAGCAGGAGAAATGTGACAGCTTTAAAAGGGGAAAGGAAACTGATGCTCGCTTACCTTGCCAAGCTCATCGTGACTCAACCGCTCTATTTTTCACTGCCTTGTTCCTGTGTCTGAGGCACCTTTGACTGTGTCAAGACAGAAAAAATCAAGGGTTTTTTTGTGTGTGAGAGAACAGGTTTGTGAATTTTATTGCAAATGTTTGTTGTAGGGAGGTAATGATTGGGCACTTCTCCCAGGCAGCCGGTGACAGGAGAAGAGGAATTGTCCCCTCAAGTTGCACAAGGGGAGGCTCAGGATGGACATCAGCAGGAATTTCTCCATGGAAAGAGTGGTCAGGCCTTGGCAGGGGCTGCCCAGGGAGGTTTGGAGTTCCCAGCCCTGGAGGTGTCCAAGGAACTCCTGGATGTGGCACTCAGTGCTCTGGGCTGGGGACAAGGTGGGGACCGGTCACAGGTTGGGCTCCATGATCCTGGAGGGCTTTTCCAACCCAAATGATTCTGTGATCCTATAAAATGCAGTGTTTGCAAATGACTTTAAAGCCTCATCAAAACTTAATTTTCTCTTAAATCACTGGGTTTACCGTAGAACTTGGGTGATCAGGATGTTCCTTTCTGTGTGCTCCATGTCAGGCAACTTTTGATCGAACCCTCACCAGTCCTTGAGTGAAGCCATGGATTGGTGAGACCATTCCAGGGCTCCTTGGGGGATCCAGCCACGTCCATGAAAACTTCCCCCATGGAGGATTCTGTAATTCTGTGCAGATGTGCACAGCATTGAGAAAAACCTGTGCTGCTGAAGCTCTTACAACATCATTTGTCTGGCCATAAACGAAGGCTCTCAGTCTTTACAGCTGTCATCTACTCCCTTTAATGAACATTAATTTTACAGGAAATAATAAGAATAATAACCAACCTGCTGTAGATAAGGAACGTAAACTTTTGCAAGCCATTGTAAAAAATGGCGATGCACAGCATAACACAAACATCTGGGGCAGATGTGTCTGTAATCACATCTGTGATTTATGGTTATTCTGTGTTCACTGGCCTCTGCTGGGACCTGTGAAGTCACAGCCTCGTGCTGGGGCACTGGAAGGCAGGAGTGGCTGGGGCAAGAGTTTCCTTTCTCTTTTCCTGGGTGCTTTCTGTCCATGGGATTTTTGCTCTCTGTTAATTATTATCCTCTAGGTTTGCACCAAGCAGTAATTTTATGCCATGAAATGCCTCAGGGCTGCTGATGCACAAAGCCAAGGGAACATGAGCGCAGTGTTTGTGAACCCAAGCTACAGGAAGAGTAATATTTGGAGCAAATGATGATATCAGACCATCTTGTGGGGAGGATTAAGACATCATGGACTGGTTTGGGTTGGAAGGGACCTTAAATCTCATCCAGTGCCACCCCTGCCATGGCAGGGACACCTCCCACTGTCCCAGGTTGCTCCAAGACCCAGTGTTCAACCCGGCCTGGAACACTTTCAGGGATCCAGGGGCAGCCACAGCTTCTCTGGGAAATCCATTCCAGCTCCTCCCCACCGTCACAGGGAGGAATTCCTTCCCGATATCCAAGTAGGTCACCTCAGATGAAAGCAGAGGAAGCTGAACTCAAGAGAACTTTATCTATTTTTTGCTCTAGAGCTGTTAAAAATCTCAGTACAAGGGGGTTCTGCCCCCTCTCCTGGGGTAGGTGGGTGGGTAAATATAATGCAAACTGCACAATCACATTTGTGTCCACACAAGCTAAGTGACTTAACTGCTTTTTTAAGGTTTTGGTGCACAATATATTATTTTTTTGGCACTCTCACAGTGTAAAACCTGTTAATAGCCTGCGTGTAGAGACACAGCCCCTGTTTAGCTCCTGTTATAAGGAAACAAATTGTAATTCTTAATTGAATTCTCCTATGGAACTACCAGCAATATAAATTACAATGTCACTGGGATAAGAGGGGGGAAAGCCCTTTTTACAAGCCTCAAGATGATAATTTATAAATAAAGTAAAACCAAGAAGCCTGAACGAAAAATCCCTACGGAATCTGACATTAATAGCCTTTACTTTTAATCTGATACAATAAATCTTGCAGCCATGTATCCAGAACAGAAATAACAGAAACCAGGCCAAGCTGGAGGAGATGTGGGGGAGTTGAAGAGAAACATTCTCTTTCTTTAATTAAAAATACATGGTGATCTTCTGGTATTCCAGAGTCAAAAAGTCATTGCTGCCGAGTTGCTGCCAATCACTTTGCTCCAAAGAGAAGATTTCTGGTTGGATTCTTTGCCTAAAATCCTCCAGATCCACATGTGCTTTGGAGTTTTCAATATTCATTTTGGGAGTTTGTGTTACTGCTGTAACTGCATGAGGATCTCAGATTTTCAGCTGCCTGGTGAGCCGCAGTGGTTTAAAAGGAAATCTGAATGTTCAATATTAATTGTTTTTATAATATTATGAATTTTTTAGAAGGTTTTTTTTTTTTTAATGGGGCAAGGATACTTCAGAAATTTGTCCAGAGAGAGGATACAGTAAATTATGACCAAGAGGAGAGGTGCAAAACGTGGTGCCCTGTGACATTTCTCCCAAAGAATGAAGCAGCTTTATCCATTCCATGAGTCAAACACCAGCAATGGGAACTCAGGATTTTCACGGCCTCTGAGCATTGCCAGCACTTTGCATTCAAAGATATTTAGTTAGAAATGAGAAAAACAATGGAAAAAACCTTTAAATTGTGACAAAAATCAGCACCTATTTGCCTGTTTATTTGTCTGCTTTGAGGACGTCACTGAGAGTATTGAGATTGGGACTGATTTGTTCCATGGTGATCAGGGCCTGGATTTCACATTTAATTTTTCAGAGACCGGCAACATTTTGTCTGATCTTGGGTTTTTTCAAGTCTTAACTTTATTAAAGATAAATTCTACCTTCATTTTAGGGGTTTCTCTTCGTTGCAGATGGTATGAAACAGCACAGAAAACGTACAGATTTCCAGTGTTTCCAGTCACGCCAAGGCTTATTGTGGATAATTTTCATATGTACAGATTTCCAGTGTTTCCAGTCATGCCCAGGCTTTCTGTGGATAATTCTGAATAACAGTAACAGAAAAGTGGCAGTCTCTAGTCTGCTCCTAAACCAGAGCAAACTGAGAAACCCACAAAACAAGCGTCTGCCTTGGCTTGTGCTTTCTGGAATGTAAAAACATCTGCCCAAAATGGCATTAACTGAAGAATAAGGGTTTAAAAAAAAAAGAGAAATTCCCCATTTTTCCAGCGTTGCCAGGAGCAAGCATCACCCCACTGTCATGCACTGGGCTGTAATTGCACATGGATCTCAGAAATCATCCCAGTCCTTAAATCAGGGCACTGAGCACGACCCATCAGCCTGCAGAGTGCTCCTAAACACTCTCATTTTTAGGTCAGGCAGATGCAGCTCATCCCAAATATTCCTCTGGACAGCTCATCGCCACCTTGTTTGAAATCTGGACGTTTTTTCCCGTGTGCTGCATCTGATGGTGATTTTTTTTTTGTTGTTTTAAAAAGCAATACGAGCAATAATCTGAGGCTCACTTATGAGGCCTGCATAAAATGCTGTCTAACAACCAAGTACAGTAAATTAAACATGATCCTCATTACATAAATACAATTATATTTATCAGCCTTTTATAACCACACAAAGCATTTACCAGTAAGAGTTATTTTGGAGTAGATAATTCCCAATTAACTTTTACTACTTTATTTTTGCTAATTTAGTTAGAGTTAACTTTTCAAATAAAATAATAATAAAAAAAAAAAGCTGTATCAAATGACATCTCTAACTATTACACTGGAGATGAGATATAATTAAAATGTTATGTATATGGGATTGCAGCTGATGGGAACCTCAGCTTAAACTCTTATTTTTGTCTTTATTTGATTGTTGCCTGCTCTGCACAGAGAACATGATTGAATTGCAAGATGGCTGTGAGCCCACAGCGCCAGGATTTGGAGAAGGAAAGGAAGAGTGTGGAAGGAAAATTACCTGGAAAATCAAACAGGTCAAGGTATGACCTTAAATGGGCTGAGGAGTCCTGTGAGAGCCCTTCTCTGATATTGCCATTTTTTTTTCTGCAGTGCTGGTCATGTATGTGGGGTTGGGAATCTTGGAATTCCCCAGCTCCTAGGAGGGAACGGCAGTGGTGTAGGTGCCTTTCTGCTCCGTGGGATTGATGGAGCTCCTGCATGAATTACTCACCTGTTAATGAATTTATTCACCTGTTAATAACCCTTGTGATTCCACTGCCCAGTTTGTCCCCAAAATGAGCATCACACAAAGCTTGGGCTGTTGGCTCTACCCCAGGGAACATCCTCGTGTCTCAGCCCGGCTCAGTGAAGGCTCTGCCTAAAATTGCCACCAAAACCCGAGGTCCAACAAGCTGCATCTCTTGGGTGAGGTGTCCTTTCCAGTTTTCTGTGCCCTTTTCAGTTCCTTGTCTTCCCAAGGATAGTGGTGAGTGATGGAGTCTCTCTTGGGATGAGGAATACACAGGGAACTCGTTGATGCTGTAGTTTTGTACTCTTTAAAGAAATCCCTCAAGGTAAAAAGAAGGACAAGCCTGAGAAGCCTTCCTACCTACATTTTGCTTTTCTGCTTTTCACTTTGTCTTGAAACATTAGGCTTAAAAACGTCTGGAATTGAGAAAAAAAAAATCATCCATCGGAATCCTGCTGGAGACATCCCCTGTGCTCGTTTCCCTGTCCCGAAACCAGGAATAATCCAGCTGTCCTCCCAAGGAATCCCCCCCGGCAGGGTTGAACGTGCTGACGGCTGTTTGCCACTGGTGCGGCCTCACAAATTCCAGCTGAGGACTCGGCTCGGGCTCCAGGGGGTCTCCACACCCTGGAATACCGGGGAAATGTGATTTCCGCAGGGAGAGGTGCCCTGGGAGCGCACGGGGTGGCGTTAAACCGAGCCTCTCTGGATTCCGTCTGTCACCGCTAATTAAAGCACAAAGGCGAGGTCGCTAATTGCGTTCGGGACAACGCGGTTGGAAAATTAAGGAAATGCGAACTCGGAGCGTTCCGTGGCGCTCGGAGCCAGGGATTGATGTATTCCAGGCGGGAAGGGGGGCTTGGCTGGCGGGAAATATCAGCTCCTTCTGCGGGCGAGGACAGTCACAGCCCCACCGTTCATTACTTGGGATGTGTCACATTTGCCGCCGTGACAAGATGTATTACGGACGAGGAGTTGTACAGATGGGGAGGAATATCCGTGGAAGTTGTTTGTTTGGTTTTTTTCAATATTTTTATTATTATTTTTGTTTTCTTTTCTGCACTACCCCTTCCAACCTTGGGATAATGGAATTATTTCATGCCTCTTGCACTATCATCAGGCTCTGGATGGCTGCACAAAAGCCACTGGCAATGGAATAAGATGGCTGTAAAAAAATGCAAAAAATTGGGATAGGGGAAAGGAAAAAAAAAAAAAAAGGTACATCCAATAACTTGCCCTTAAATTTAAAAGGAACTAAATGAGGAACTTCTGGACAATTTATCTTGCTGTTTACAGATAACAAGTCACTTTGTTTTTATGTGCTCAGTCTAGTATTCCATAATTTATTTGAAAGAAGATGAGAAATAATGTAGATAAATGATGAAGTGTCAGGGTCTGACGCTCTTAAATGAAGCTATTATGGTCAAAGAGAAAACGTAAAACCTGCGGCTCATTATGAGAGCGTTCTACTTGTCAGTTAAGTGAAAAGGCCTGGAATGATTTCCAGTTTATTTGTCATTGCAGTTATTAAAGCTGTCTTTTTGGTGCCATGAAAATGAATTGAAGACTTTATTCGAAGTAAATTTGTACTAAAGCTTTCAGATGTATCTTATGTGAGTTCAGTGAGGCAAGAAAACAGCTTAAAAGCTGAAATATTACAAGAAGGCAACTACTGAAGTCCTGAAACACACAAGAATATAAAGTCTGAGGAAGTTGCAGGAATAAATGAAGTATCTCATCTCTTGGGAAATAAAGCTTAGTTTGACTATATGGTACACTTAAGACAAAGAAATCAGCCCTTGTTAGTGGCAGCAAAATATTGTCTTTCACAGCCTTGTGCCTGGTGCTTACTTTTATATCAGGCTATTAATTTTGGGACCAGATTATCAGAGAAGTGGGGATTCTCTGTTCCAGAGCACCTTTAGAAATGCAGCCTCTGAGTCAAAGAGGAGATGAGGCATCCATGGCAAGATGAGGCTTTTTTATGGCCATCCTTTATGGTGAGGCTCGATGATCTCGGGGGTCTTTTCAAACCCTGATCGTGCTCTGGTCTCAATGTGGTTCAAGACCTGGCCAAAACATGGGAGATAATGGGACTGGGGAGACCTTCCCAGGAGGATCCCTCTCCCTAATTGAACAACCAAAGCATCACATCTGATTACATGGGATGGGAGATACAATTGGCATTTTTATTCCTCTGGAAACAGGCTTAGAATACTCGAACCTTGCGCAGCTGAGAGGTCACAGAGAAATTTTAGACTGAAATCCAGCCAGCCCTGCCACTGAGGTGGTCACTGACACTCCTTTTTATTGCCATCCCCTCTTAAGACCGTTCCTACTGAACTGTAAATCCCCAATTTATGTGGAGACGATGGATAGGTTTATTTTATTCCGTTCTGTTCCTCTGGATTTCCTCTCCAGCAGTCGTGTTCCCCACTACCGCTTCATATTCGCCAAGACAAATTAGTGCAGTTCTACTGGGCTTGGACTGTCCAAAAGGAAATTAAGAGTCTTTTTTTATGTGAAATTGAAAGCTGTAGGAGCACTAAACCGAATGCTTAACTCCAAGCTCCAGCAGTCTTAGAGCAGTATAGTTGACACTTTATTGCAGATATTACAAATGTTATGACATGTCTTCAGGGTCAAGTTAAAAACAAAAAGGGTTCCACATTCTCATCAGAAGTAATCTGTCAGTTTTGTCATCAGATATTATAGCAGCCCTCAGTAGCAGTGTCACAGTCAAGGGTTTATCAGGCTCGGTGGTAGATGTATACATACTCTGATTTCCAGGGGTTTATATCTGCAATAAAAATTCCCTCCAGGCTAAAACTTGGCATTCATAGCCCAAAGGGATTTTTTTAATTAAAAAAAAGTATCAGTGAAGGTTTTTCTTGAACGATAAGAGCCCACAAAACCCAAATCTATTCCGCATTTTAAAAATACTTTAAATCTTTTAAACTGGCAGACTTCAAATATTTAAGCAGCCAACTCTCTTTACATAAGAGACCATTAAAAAGGACATCCCAGGAAGGGGATAGGTGGCGGAGCAGACAAGTGCTTTGTGCTCATCACGAGTTTAAGTGTCGAGCATTTGATGAGATGTATAATTAGCCACACATTTCTAAAGCTCTTGGTGTCTCTCTCCATTGAAACCGCGCACGAGGGAATTAGGATGTCTGATGCACAAATATAAATCACTCCTCCCTCACCACCCCCTGACACGGTCCTGCAGGACGGGGCTGATACGGCGTAAGCTGCTCGGATCAAGGCGGCCCCTCCGACACCCGCGGCACAGCCGCTCCCCGGAGAGACGCGGGGCTTCATCTCCTGCAGCTTTTCTCCCGTGTCCTTTACGGGAGCAACCAAAACATTCCAGGCACGGCAGGGATATTTAGAGGGAAAGTAACACAAGCAGAAACGCCCGTGCAAATTTTGTTCAAACCGCTGACCTCGAAAGCTCGTTCATGGCTCGGTGACTTTGTGGGGTGCCTCTTCGAAAAATTAAGAGCAACATATTTGGTACAGAGATATTTGTGCTAAAACATGATGGAAGACCATCTCTTGCCACTTTAAAAATTCCATCTTTACTCAGGGAGTGGTGAGGCCCTGGCACAGGTTCTCTGGAAATGTCCAAGGCCAGGTTGGACAGGCTGGAGCAACCTGGGATAGTAGAATGTGTCCCTGCACCCATGGCAGAGGGTGGAATGGGATGGTCTTTAACGTCCAACCCAACCCATTCTGGGATTCCATGATTTAAGCCTTCACTTGGATTACAAGCCCAGACTTTAAATGCAAATGCTTTGTGTAACAGAATGTTAAATACTGCTGGTCCCACCTGGTTTTATTTCCAAGCTGTGGCTCAAGGACAGGGATAACAAACAGGGTGTGTTAAAGGGTCACCAGGGTTCCCCATAAAACCCCAGTAAACCAGCAGAGAACAAGCACTGCTGTGTAACAGGAGGGGGGGAACACGGCTGTGGTGTGTTTTCAGCTTTTATATTGTTGTTCATTTCAATTCCTAGGGGAAAAATGAAGGAATGTGAGGAAAGAAAACCAGCCCTGGCGGGGTTCACTGCCGTGTCCACGGGGAAATTGTCCTCAAAGAAACCTGCACGTGCTCCTCTAGTGCTCTCGTGGAGGCACAGCTAAGATTTTTAATAGGAAAACTGAATGGACTTGAATGATGCCTCCTTTTCTCCCCGTCTGAATTCTCCATATGGGAATTCAGGTTGAGTTGGCACCGTCCCTCTGCCACCAGGATCTGTTTCTGAATAAATCACCAAGACAGTGCCAGAAAACGAGATTGGTGCTCAGGATATTCTCATTTGGGAGTGGTATATTGCATATTTTTATTTTATTTATGTCTGAGGGTCATCAACCTCCTCCAAGAATTTGATTTATCCACCTGTCCGTAATCCCAGGAACCTCTGTGGGCACTGGATGTGGGTGCACATAATTCAGTGTATTTTCACTGACCACTGTCACCTATTTCCTACCTGGCCTGTGGCACAAATTCCCCTAATTTTGGGTGACAGCTGCCTACTTCCTGCTATTAGATCCCTGGAAACATGCAATATTCCCTAAATCTTTGTGAGAAATTTTCTGTATCAATCAGACCAAGACTGATAATGACAGGTTTGATGCCCTGATGTGCTGGGCCATGAGACTGATGAGATGGAAGAAAGAGGAATTGTCTCCGGGGAAGCAAATGGCTTCAGTAAAGGGCCATAAATGCAAATCCAAGTACTCTTTTTAGTAATGCTGGTCTATTATTACAGCCTAAAGGAAGTTCATTTAATTAATAATTAAGCTCTTCAAGTTACTCTTAGCATGAATTTTGGTGTCAGAAACAGCCAGGAATTTGTTTTACGATGCGGCTGAGAGCGAGAAGTGAGAGGAGCATAAAAAATGTGAAACTTGTGCCAAAATCATACACCAAAAAATACCAAAATAATATACCAAAAATTACCAAAACCACACACCAAAAAATACTGAAATCTTGTGTTTTGGGAAGCTTCAGCAAGTCCAGTGAGCTGATTAAAGACAGAGAGAAAAAGTAAAATCCATGTGAGAAGATCCGGTATCAAACAGCCACCACCGTTACTCTTCGCTTCAATGGAACAGCGCAGAGGTTATAATTATATTTCAGAGAAATTCCCTGCCTGCCAAACTCCTGATGGCTCCAGGTGATCTTTGGCAGGCTCTCCTATTCCACAAATTCCATGTGTTCTCATCACTGAGATTTAAAGCCCCTTTTTCCCAGTCCTCCTTGCCCAGTGGGTGCTATGGGTGGAGTGTTCTGGACCAACATCCTGGAGAGCCCCAGGATCCAGCTGGGGCACTGCCTCCCTCTGCAACTGGGTTTTGCTGTGCTCTGGGCAAAGTTTATCCCCTTCCTGTTGGTTTTCCCAAGCTGTAGTGGTGATGGTTATCCCATTGGGAATAT
This sequence comes from Oreocharis arfaki, assembly GCA_013398015.1. NCBI lineage: Eukaryota > Metazoa > Chordata > Aves > Passeriformes > Paramythiidae > Oreocharis > Oreocharis arfaki. Next base: position 17,816 of record VZRR01010992.1, read on the forward strand.
CGGGATCATAACCCACAGAAGCACCAATAAAGTGCTTTGGATTTTCTGCCACAGAAGTGCAACATTTTGTTGATTATATACATTTTTTCCTCAGATTTTCTTCTATTTTCAACAATTTAAATGATTAGGAATGACTTGGTGTTGTGCCCTGTTTTATCCATGCTCCTGTTTTCTCCTCCTGTGTTATCTGGGTGTCGTGGTTCACAACTTTATTCAGTTTTCTCTTTAACACCTGATTTAACCTGGCTCAAAACCTCTTTGTGTATTTACCCCACGTGACTCACAGAGCAGTTCTGTCTCTCATCTCTGTGTCAACAGTTGTGTCTTCAGAGTGCAGAAAAGAAGATATTAATTTATATTATTAATTGAAATGTATTAATTTCTGAGGCTGATTAATTTCTGCCCTCCTGAGTGAATATTCTGGACCATAAACGTAATGCTATTGTTGAGGAAAAACATTCACAAATTCTATAATTCACACTGATTAATTAATTATATTTTTGATTATTACTATAAATATAAGCTCTAAAAGTTTAATAAAATTCGTGTTTTCCAGGCTTTTTTTTGGTGGACGGGGCTGTGAAAATCTGGTTTTGGGGAGCTGAGCACCCACCCTTGCTGCCGTGCTCTCTGATTGATCCGAGGAATGGAAGATTTGGGTTGAGTTCTCGTGAGCTATGAGACCATGAGCAGTCTGACTGCACAAAATTAACAACCCCCATGCTCAGGGTCAGGGTCAAGGAGGGTTTTTTGTTTTCTTCCATGATGTCATCAGAGATGGGACATAACAAGTTGTTGTTTTTTATTTTTTTTTCAGCCTGTGTAGGTGGATAGAAGCAGAATAGAAGCAAAGTTATTGCACAGGAGGAAAATCATCCAGCAGTTCAGAGTAAAGGAGAAAAAATATTGGTGGAATCATACAATTATCTGTATTTATATATATCCAAGATAGAATATCCTGGGTTGGAAGGGACTCTTAAGGATAATGGAAATCTGACTCCTGCCCCTGCACAAGGCAGCCCCAAGAATTCCACCAACAATAAGTTCTAATGATTCTAATAAATTGTGGTAGCACAATTTTGAGAGTTTTCCTACCAAAATACTTGAGGGGAAAAATACTCTGGATCCAACTGTCTAATAGATTTTCCTAAGTGCTGGCCTCCTTTGGGGACTTGGAACACCTTGGGGTGGCTTTTTGGGAAGGGTGAGGAAGCTGCTCCTTCCCAGGATAATCTCCTCTGTCTGGTCTTTCTCAGACGCCCCTTCTGGTCCAGCCTTTCTCACCAATTCCTTTGCCTGTGTGCACAGGCATCGTTCAAAATAGAAGGACAAGTGTTATTCAAGAATTTCTTACCTTTGAAAGCTTGAAACTTCCTTCTCTACAACACGTCTTAGCATTGAAAAAGTGAGATGGGCGGCGTGGTGTTTCGTGTGTCCCTGGGAAGTATTTTTAGGGTGCAAAACGCAATAATTTTTCAAAAGTTTGGAAAGCCTTAAGATAAAATTTGAAGTTAATTTTCCACGCGAAATTTCAAGACAGAATGCATCTGAAATTTCTTTTTTTTCTGACAGCATTTCCATGGAGGAGGGGATCTATGTCATGCAGATAACTTTGCGAAGCAGGTAAATGATGTCATTCGTGATTCCATGGAAAAATTATTTGTTATTTGTTATTTCAGTGCACTGAGTGGCTATATTTGTTATAACAGTGCACTGTTATTTCAGTGGAGCCCCAGTGGCGCTGGCTGCCCTAAAAGATGCCAAATTAATGGGGTGAACACCAGTAAAAACCAGTTCCAGAGGCGTCCGGCTCACAACGACGGGAAGGAGTGAACGATAAAAATCCGTGACATTTGACTGTGGCTGATTTATCTCCAACTCAGGCTGCTTAACTCAACTCAACTTAACCACAGCCGGAGTATTTGCTCAAGCCCTGAGCTGACAAGAACAGAGCACCGGCCATTACTCCTGCCGGAGACTCGGGGGGTTGAGCCATCCATCCTGCAATTCCTTGAATTCCCAAAGCTTTTCACGCGGCTTCCTCAAGGACAGCGCTCGCGTCTCAGCCGCTGCGGTGACAGATGGGATACAACGTGTCATGTGATGGATAACGCCGGAGCCGCGGCGCTTAATCCTTCTAATACTAATAGCAGCATTATCATAGAGATTTATGAGAATGTCAGTTCCAAGTTCCCGGTTCCATTCATGGGTTTTTAAAACTTCAGCTGCAAAAAACACGCATCCATCCCATTAATTCTAATTATCATGGTTCATCTTCTCGGCAGTTTTGTACTCCGGAACCTTTCAGTGCAAATTAACGTACCAAAAAAGTGTATTAATTAATATTTGTAGCTTTTAATTTCTGCGAGAGTGTTGTCTGGAAGCAGCTGGCAGTACAGGGCCGCTTCTATTGAATCTTTGCCAAACAAGTGCAGATGTAATTTTGTTATCTCTTGCTTAGTCATTTACGCAAATTAATTTGAACAATTAGCCTTTTACTGGTCCTTCATGAATCATGCAAAAGGGATCTGCCAAAAAATTGCTACTTGACAGAAAAGAATTGGTTAACGTTGTAAATCTTCCAAAAAGGTATTACTGTGTTTGGGATAAAGGAGAACTTCAGCAATAATCTTAGTGATTTTGTTTTTCTTTTGTATGCCTTATCTGTTCCACTTTACGCTGTTGATTATTGCTGGGGAACAAATATTCCGAAAGAAGAGGAAGCAGCAGAAATTTGGGAACTTCTGGATGAATACCAAAAAAAAGTGAAGTTCCTTGCCCGGATGTTGTCTTGACTTCACTGCTTGCAGAGCTGTGCTGAGGGAATACAGAGAGGAGGTCGGTGCTGAGGTCACTCCAAAAAGAACAGATTTACTCATTATTTGAAAAAACACCCAAATCTTTCATTTCTTTGGACATCAACGTAAAGAAAGTCTGTTACCTCACCCAAATGTCTCTCGTCTTAGCAAAAGGGGTTTCCACGTAAGAGCTAAAACTTTTATTTAACTAAAGTGGAGAACGTCAACTCTTATGCGGAGGCTGAGTTTGAAGGACAGAAAATTCAGTGTTTCATTGCTCTTTTCTTAAATATCAAACTGATTTTTCACCAGATAATCAAACTTACCAGCAGACGGTGCCATCCAGAGACTCTGAGTAATGCTGTCAGTGGAAATCTGTCTCAGCTGACGTTACTGTGAAATAAATGCCCTCTTTTATTTTTTATCTCAGCATTTTTGCATATATCCTCTCGGTTTAAATTGCATTGCACAAATCTGAGCTTAGTGATGGATATTCCCAATTCTCAGCCGAGTTAATTGTTACCTGTCCCTCTGATTTCACTGCTGAGACATTTCTTGCAATTTTGGAAGGTACCTGGACGTGCTATAAGGTTCTTAAGGTGAATGAAATAGAATTGATGGTCAGCTGCATCCAGAACCAAGGGATTGCGTCGATATAGTAATAACATATAGATACATAAATAATGATAATACTGATATATTTAAATAAAATACTACAATTTCGTCCATCTTCTCACCCCTCTCCACAGGACGTTGATCCTGCACAACAGGGAAAGTTTTTCCCAGGGCAGTAACAGGGCCATCCCATTTTGCCTGAAATTTTGACTGCAGCCATGGAAACAACTTCAGAATTAAATATTTCTTTTGTGGCAATCACACTGGCGCTCAAACAAGCGCTGACTCTTCGCTAGCTGAGCCAGGCAGCCCCGTGCAAATTCCATCACTCCGGCAGGGTAAGGTAGGGGTCCCTCTCCCTCTAATTGTCTCTTCCAAGCTGCGATTTCCCAGCCTGTATTGTTATTTCCATTTGTCCATTTGATTGTGGAGAGAGGAGACCAGATGTTGTGTGACAAATCATAGCTATTTGCAATCTGTTGGAATTCTCATAAATTGTACCGGGGATCATTTTCTGATAACTGATCCTGCAATCACTTGTGCACGTGCATCACTTAGAGCACGAGATGTCCCTATTGAAGACTGTGGATCTATTCATGTGCCTCAATTAAACGCCCACCACGGGCATTTGTGGGAACGTTTGTGGTGGGAAACACGCGGATATTTGGAGCTCGCCCGCTCGATTCACCGTCGCGTCAATTTCCATCCCATCAAACCCCGCATTATTGTCACACCGTAAAACTTGAAACGGGCTCGTGGTTTTTTTTATTATAATTAGGGTATGCAGGGCTCAAAATTTGGCTGGAGTTTATCCTGCAGCAGAGTGATCATCCAATTTTGTTTACTGAATCGCAATTCGCAGCAAATAGCTCCTTCAGGAAAGTGCATCCAGCCCAGCCCTTTTATCCATCTGTTTTTAGGGGCTGTGGCTAATCAGAGAAGTGGTCTCTCACTGCCACACTGAGAAGAGTGAAGTTAGTTCCTCTGTAATTGAAAGGATCAGTAGTAAACTTGGCTGGAGCTTGATTAATGGTATATTAAAATCAGAGTCTTCGTGGTGAGTGCTAGATAAGGAGTTTTGGGCAAATTGCTTGGTTACTGGGAAACCTTTAAATTTTAATCATGGAGACACTTCAGCGTCATTAGGAACTGAAAAAGACAATGGGCACTGGGAGGAAGTTATGTGAATTGATGTGCTTCTCAATCTCTTCTTCTGTGGGGCTGTTGAGTGATGCCCGGGCTGCAATCGAGGATCCTCTTGCTCCCCATGCCCTTGATTGCTGTTGTTATAATTTAGTGTTATCCAGTTCTTTATCATCGTGGAAATCAGATGAGTTACTTGCAAAAGATGGAAGGTTTTAGCATGAGAAAATGTGGTTTAAGAGCCTGGATTGTCTGTGCTGTTTGTGTGGATATGGAGGGAGGCTGTACCCTGTGCTTAAAATGAGTGGAAATAGCAAAACAGGCTCCTTTACACACATTTATTGTTTAATGTGATAATAATATGGATCTCAAACCTGCATTTACACCTCACTGTGAGATCCATTCTTGTCTAGAGAGCACATGTGTATCTGTGCCATGTATGGGATACCTGTGATTATCTGTATTTATATATAGATAATATATTTATTGTCTATATTTCCTATCTATGTTCATTAGCTACACTCACTGGGTAAATATTTATCTACATTTACAGAGACATGAGGTGCTGCAATAGCACTTTATGAGGATCCACGTGGGATGTAAACCTCTCTCCTGGCTGACAGATCCAGTTCAAAGAGTGCCAATAAATCTGGGGCACTCAACCCCTCTCACATCTTTTGGTCTTGCCTGGGATTTTGGGGAAAGTCTAAGGACGTCAGGCTCTCATCTCCAGTGTCATGGAATAGACAAAAAGTACTCAACACACTCAAAGTGACAGCAAGGGCTACCAAATTCCCCAGCTTTTCCAGGGAAGCATGCAATGGAATTGGGTTTATAAAGTGACCACTGTAATTTAAAGTCACTTTTTGCCTCTTCTACTCCTGTTGGAAAACCTTTCTCCTGCCTAAAGATGTCATTTACACCTAATCTTTCAATAATCTGAATTGATCTATAGCCTGTTCGTGTTTGAACCAACCTTGCCTAGTGATTTAAACTAGTTTTAGCCAAGTCTTCATTCATTTTACTGCTAAATAAATGATTTGTTTCTTTCTCATCACTTAAGAGAGGTTGGACTTTTTCCTGAGTATCCCCCTTTCCATATTTTGATGAATTTTCCTCCTGCCTGTGAACAGAGTGCAACACTAGGCAGTCCCAACATGGTGCTTGTAGAATAGCAGGAATATCCTCTTGCTTTTAATGAGAATATTATTCCTTCCACATCATAACATGCCCCCACAATTTGTGTGATTTACACACAAATCAGTGATTTACACTCAGCATATCGTGAAATCTTTGCCACCTTCTTCCATCCCCAAAAACAACCTCAGAAATACCAACTACTCACTCCTAAGTTCCTGAACTGGAAGTTTGTGTTACTGAATGTCATCCTACTTCTGTCATTGAAGTGCCCAGACCATTTCATTTACCTGTCGTCCCATATTCCTCAGGGTTGGCACTGCCTTCCAAATTCATGTCAGGAAAAACAACGTAATTGTGTGTCCTCGCATCCTCTGTCAAATTAATTATCAAAAGTGTTAAATAAGATCAGTTCTGACACCTGAGCAATGCAGGATTAACAGTGATTTGTCCAAAGTCACTTTGGAGTGCTGTGAAGGAAAAGGTCTAAATCCCAGCGTGCTCTCTAGAGGAACATCCCTTTTCTTCTGAAGGGGAAATCTGCACTAGGAAATTTTAGGCTGGGAAAAGTGGTTTATTTCTAGCAAAGACAGGGCTTGCTTCAACAAAATATTTGCAGGAAAAAAAAAACCACCTTCTTTTTTGCACTATCTGCACCAGTCATCATTGGAGAAGCTGGCTGAGAATGATCCTCATTCATATGGGATTTAAGAATCAGAAGTCCAAGCTGTTGGCCCTAAAAAAGGCACAGTAACCATCTACAAGGAGATCCTTCCATGGGAATAACCCATTCACTGGGGTTCTCGTTGATGCAGATTAGAGGCATTTTTAAAATGAAGGAAATTTTCATGTTGGAGGACACCATTTTCCTTCCAAAACAGCCACAGGCTGGAATTCTTGCCACAGAAAACAAACTGCCAGACCAAAATGTGACAGGGAGAGACATATCCTGGCATGGTGCATTGCGCTTTTCATTTTTTTTTCTCCTTCTTTTAGAGATATTGTGTAGTCAGGAATTGAGAATAGTAGAACAAGTCCTAGGGGGGTTATGGATTTAGTGGAAGAGGATGAAGTTGTTGTGGGAACGTATTGTTTATTGAATTTTCTCTTTCAGGTGTTTATTGTATGATTTATGGTGACTTAAGCTTATTATGTGCCCCTTTTTAATTTACCATGCACTGATTGTGCATATGTGTATAACCAATTAATACATCCAGAACAGATGAAAACACTGGGGGAATCCCCTCTGATCAAGCAATTCACCTCTGTTTGCAGTGCAAGACTTAAATTTCACCACTATCAGGTCGTTCCATATCTCTATATCTACACAACATGAAAATATGGCATGTGAAGAACATATTTCACAAGCGTTTTTGAAGTCCAGGATTTTAAAGGTGGCACTGTGTTGTTTACAGGGAGTTTTGGATTTCACACTCCTCACTTAATGTTTGCAGAGCCCAGTGGTGAGCTGAGAACTGGAGGCAAATCTGAGGCCTCGAAAAATGCAGTGCTTATCTAATGTGGTTTAGGTTCGCCTTATCAGCCCTGCAGAAGAGGAGTGTCTGTGGGACAGGCTTGGGTTATTCACCAGCTTCTAAATGTCCAGAAAGATGCCTGAAAAGTTGAAAAGAGAGTCTGTGCTGGGGGGATGCTCAGCAGCTGCAGGAGGGGCTGGAGTTCTGCCTGGTGGGAAGGCCTGGAATTGAGGGGCAGCCCACGGCATTACACCGAGCCCCTTCCCAAAGCCACCTCTCTTTTTATGATTATGGCTATTCAGAGCTTATTCTCCCCTTCCCTTCCCTTCCCTT
>VZRR01011029.1:0-18709 GCA_013398015.1 Oreocharis arfaki
GGCACCTCTGGCTTTCCTGGAGCACCCATCAGGCAGCAGGATGTGGAGCCTGGGTCACGATTAGCACGTTCAGGCTCGGAGATGGGGTGTCCCCATCTCTCCAGCCCGGCTCTGGATTAGCCAGCACCTCTCCCCGGCGACTGACAGTAACTCAGACAGAGCCACCTCTGCACCGGCTCCCTCTGCCTCCTTCCCTTTCCATCCTGGACACACCAGGGCATCCAGCAAGGACCAGGACGCTGCTGCCCTGAAGCATCCTATTCACAAGTGAAATGTTTCCCAGTGCCCTCAGGTTAATCCTGATTCACTGCCAAACCACCCAGGGGAGATGCCAAGCTGGAGGCATCCAGGGTTCACGAACCAGGGGAGTGGGATCAGGAGAGTGGCTTTGGGGAAGCTAGGTACAAACAGTGCCTCCCAAGGATCAGCCATCCTGAACTCGCAGCATCTCTGGAGAATGTTAATCCCCCTCTATTAAACTCAGATTACATAAAACTCCCTGTTTCCAGTTCTCTCTCCCCGGCTCTGCTCCGCTGGAGGACTCTCCAGCTCCCCTAGCTCCAGCACCAGGCCAGTTTCCAGGCTGGACTGTCCCCACATCTCCTTTGCAGAGCTGGATGCACAGGAGCACTCCTGGGAGAGTCTGCTCCATGGCCAGGCACCCCCGGGTGTCTCTTCTTGACCCAGCACACCGACCCAGAACCTGCTGAAGGTGTTTTAAAACTGATCTGTTCCTGAAGAGGGGAATCCTGGGGGAGGTAAGACCAGAGCTGTTCTGTGATGCTTTTCAGAAGCAGTTTTCTTGAGAAGGCAGAGAAAGGGCCCAAAATCACGGCTGCCATATTGCTGCTCATTGCCACCCACTGAGAGCACCCAAACAAAGGAACGGCTGCTTCCAGACCCCCTGGCTCTCCCCTGGGCTGCAGCATCTCAGCTGGGAGGGCCTGGACTGTCCTAGGGAAGCTCCACTGTGCCCATACCGGAACACAGCAGCATCAGGCTCCTGGAAACCTTCGTCTTGCTCCCCTGAGACACAGAGTACCTTCTCCTTGGTGGTTCTCAAGCAGACCCTGAACCCCCACCTCATCATGGAGCAGCACAGATACCCTGAGCCTCCTTATCACCAGCCAAGGAGCCAGGGACCAATTCTAGCTCCCCTGAGTCTCCAGCATGCCTCCTACTCCATCCAGGATCCCCTTACCCGCCTTGTGCTCCATACTGCTTGTTTGTATGCTGCTGCCCTGGTTACTGGCCACTGAGTCACCACCAAACCTCTCTCATAGGCAGGGAAGCCCAGAGTCATATTTTCCGTGGGATTCCTACAACTCATTCAACCTTCTGGGGTGGGCAGAGATGTTGTCAGAGGTGGACAGAGATGTTGACGTCACAGGGATGTCCCAGGGACCAGGGCTGTCTACACAGGGAGCTGCCAAGGGCACATCCAAGCTCTGCAGGAATGTTGGGGTTCCTTGGGGCTGTATGATAGGGGATTCCTTCATCCTTTTGGAGAATGAATCCAGGAGAAATCTTTCCCCAGCAGCTGCTCTTGCAGCTGAGCAGCCTTGGTGCCTGCGTGTGGGTTCACTCCTGATGTGTGCTTTGTGAACCCACCCTCACATGGGTGCTGAGGCTGTTCACCCCTCCCCTTCATATCCCCAGTTTTGCAACGCTGCAAAATTATCCCCAGCTCCCCATAGCCCCCCCAGCACAGGTCAGTGAGGAACCAGCATCTGGAAGGGATCAGCACAGTAACCACTGTGGGGAAAGGGGAGGGCTATAAATAGCAGCAAGTTTCCAAATCAAAGCTTTAGAAACAACAACAACAACCAAAGAACATAGGCTGAGGCCCTGGCTTTTCTGCCTGGCATGTTTATATATATAGTCATTTTTTTATTCCTAGCTTGTTTTCAATCTTCTCTCACTGCTGGGATGTTCTGGGTCTGTCCTCTTTCCCACTGGGCAGCTTCCCAGAGACACATTTCTTGGAAGGTTGTAACCTCTTTTAGTAGATTTTAAATGAATCTCAGGCAGGAATGTCCCAGGACTTATTTTCTACTCATTTAGAAAGAGGCTTGTCCCTGCTTTGGGGGTGCCACAGGGCTGGCCTAGTGGCCCTGGGGTGTGGTGGGCACTGCAGAGAGGACACCGAAGTTCTGTCCAAGTGGAGGGGTGATGTTTTCTGGGGGAGCACCTGCAAGGAGAGGCTGGATGCACACCTGAGTTTAACCCTCATGGCTAAGAGGTAGTGCTGGTAGGAAACTGAACCTGGGAAACATTGCCTGGGGTCTCCTTTGGAGCATCCAGAGGAATAGGTGAGGGTTTCCTTTGGACTATCCTCAAACAGTGTCCTTTACTCAGGCATGGACACTCCTTGGAATAACCCAAGCACTATCCCAGCTCTGTTCTGGGAACAGGCACTGCGCTTCCTGAGTCCTTCCTGCTGCCCCTGTTGGGGCCCATGGACCGGCATGATCCCACAGTCAGTCTCGAGCCTCTCACAGACACCTCAGCTCTAGCAGTGCATCCTTCCTGGATGATTTGTGGCCCCAGTGGCATGTCCAGTGGGGCACCTGTTCTGCAGAACAGTGGCCCCCAGCTCCTAGTAGGGCAACTCAGATGTTGCAAGACAAGGGAACAAGGAGAAATTGCACGTTTTCCCCAGCAGTTACTCTCCAGCTTGAAATCCCCAACCACAGCACAAACTCCTTGATCCCTGGTGTGTCCCTGCTCCCTCTCCCTGCCCAGGGCTCCTCAGTCCCTGTGAATAGCAGCAGCCTGGCCCTGGGAAGTGTGGATGCGCTGCCTCCTGTGCAGACCAAGCCAGTGCTACCGTGTTTATCCCAGTCTTATTGCCCACTAGAGTTGTTTTGCTGGAAGGGCTGCGGTCTGGCAGGCTCTGCCCTGGCAGCAGTGCTGTGGTGCAGCCAAGCCAGGATGGCATGACACACGTTTGAGAAATAACCTCGTAAATCTGCTTAATTCAGTCGATGAATCATTCCTGCTCCCTGTGGGCTCCCTTCCCATGAGCCAAACCTTACTGCCCCTGCTCCGGGAAACAACACAGGCAAAAAGTACCCAGGCGGTATTCCCTGGGCAACACCAGCAGCACTGCCTGATCCCTCCCCGCAGCCCTCTGCCCTGCCCAGCACACCTGGCCTTCCTGCAGAATGCTGGGAGCTGCTTGGCACCTTGGTGCCACATCCCCAGACTCCATGGCATTCCACACCCAGAGCAGCCAGACACCTCCAGCTCCCCTCCTGGCCTCCCCAGGCCGAGTGGGGAAGAAGAAGACAGCAGGCAGTGGAAGCTGCCACAACTGAAAAGGGCAGGGGCAATTTAGCAGCCATCCCTTGGGATGCTAGGTACTGTTGGCGAAAACCAGGTGAGAGTGGGCCCAGCTTCCTGGGGACCCACTGGCACCTGAGGCCACTGTGATGGACTCAGCACAAGGCTGACACCAGCATGGGCAGCTGGGACACCAGCAGCCAAATGGTGAACAGCAGGGTGGCCACGGGCAGCACCTGCAGACAACAGCTTTGTGTTCCCATCTCCAGGCAGAGCACAGCGGGTTGTGCTGGCCCAGCCCAGAGCGAGCTGCCGAGGGGCTCTGGGCTTCCCTGTCAGAGCAAAGATTGTGCCATCGGCCTGCAGTAACGTCAGTGTGTTACTTCTTCAAATGATGCACACTCTCCAAACTCATCTCACAAGGAAGCAATCAAATGGGCTGCGTGCTAATTTGGGGCCGGGAGAGGATGGCACAGCCTCGCATGCTTTCCCTTGTACAGCAGGAATCAGTCCTACCCTGCAGCAGGGACAGGATCCTGGGGGATCCTACCCTTCATCAGGACTGGGATTCCCATGGGAAGGGAAAGGCTGGGTCACACTCCACCATATCCACCTAGTTTAATGTCCCAGCTGACACCAGTGTCAAAAGCACTCGGAGCAGTGCAGCATGTTCCCGTTCAGGCGATGGTCCCTGCCCCACAAGGGGCTGGTGCTCCCAAAGGCTGGTCCATCCATGCAGCAGCACTGCTGCCTGCTCGGGTCCATGCTGGCATGGGTAGGTCATCAGCCCTCTCCATCCCCTCCCAGGGTGGGTACACAGCCCGTGGTCCACAACGTCTTTTTGTGGGAGAAAGGGCAGAGTGAGGGGTCTGGATGTCTCACACCACTGGGGCATTGGCAGGTGCATCTGTGTCCCACAGGTGCGGTGGAGCTGTAGCACCTCCCTGTTTCCATCACGCTCCCCTTGTGACAGCGTCCTGCCGGAGTCTGCGCGGGTCTGCTCCACCTAAGAGGCACATGAGGGGACACTCACCATGTCCCTGAAATAGCAATGACCTGCAAACACGGGCTGGGGTCCATGTGGAGGGCTGTGGCTGCAGGAGTCCCAGCATTACGTGACAATCTCAGTTTTCCTTTTAAAGACAATGACACTGAAACGAGCTTCCTGTGAGTTTCCTGTGAGTTTCCTGTGTTCCCAATTATGGAGGAGAAAATCTGGGAACCTTTCTAAATCCATGCTAAAAACATCAGCAAAGGAAATGTCATTAGAGAAAATATGAAAAGATGTGACAAAAACCCAAAATCCCATGACACCTTGGGGACTTGAACTCCCAGGATCACAACCCGCCCGGCTCCTGAGCCTGTGGCAAGCCCCAACCCTCTTACATGACCAGCTCACAGCATCCCTATCAGCTGGTGCCAGTCTGGACAGCATCTCAATGCTGTGCCCCGGGGAAAAGACTGGTGGAGATGGAGGAAAACCCAGGATGAGCCATCAAGCGCTCTGCTGACACTGCACAAACTCTGTGGAAGCGCTTGGCCAAGTTCAAGGTCGAGGGCTGTAAATTCCTTGTTATTTTTAACTCCAGGATAGTAACTGACTGAAAACAAGAGGAAGAATAGCTGGGATTCGGAGAGGGAGGGGAGGTGCAGGGTAGGTGGATGCTTTTGCCTGTTAAAAGAAGGGTGAAACCTCAAGAAAGAGGCAGGAGGGGTGGGAGAAAACAGGTGCTGCAGGGTGGCAGGATGCCCCCAAAGAGGGGCCATCAGGATGAGCAGGGTCTCTCTCTGTGCCCCATCAGTCACAGAGTTGTAGCTGGACATGTCCTGATGGCTGAGGTGACCTGCAAGGACATGTCTGCAGCCTGGGGCCATGGGAGGATCAGGGGGCATGGAGTGAGCTGGGCTGAGGCATGTGCTGGCACACACATGGGCAGCCAGTGGTTTTCTCTCCCACTAGAAAACAGCAGCACGTGGCTGATATTGGGAAAGAGACTTTTCTCCTGCTTGGTGCAGTGTCCAAACGAGGGTTGGCATCCCAGCTCCCTCGTCCTGCCCTGCCCATCTGACAGTGGGCAGGGGTGTTGTGCTCAGGGCTGGGGCTCCACCCCTGGCCACAGCAAAGCCACGGTGCCCACGACAGAGTGTCCCTTGGCCCAGGTCTTGGCATATGGCTCCGTCAGATGGACATTTCCAAACCAGCCCACACATCATGTCACATCGCCTCAGCAACGGAATGCGTACGCTGAGGGGACAACACTGAGACCACGTGCCTGCAGCTCCTCACATCCCCCATCCCACACAGGGCACCAGTGTGGCTGCCAGGAAAAGCAGTGATGTTCCCAGGGTGTGAAATGATTAAATGCTGGGGTTTGAGGAGAAAAAAACCAGTCAAGGAATAACAGAAGAGAGAACAGCCTTGCAGCGATCGCTGCAAGCTGCGCAGAGCTGAGCCATGCACAGAAGCGTGCTTGCACAAACACCCACACCCACTCTCATGCTGGCATTCCGAGCCTGTGGGATCAAGCTACGTGCACAAGGCATGTGTGCACACACGTGCGTATGCACACTCCCACAGGGCTGTGTGATCCCTGCCATCCAGCTACAGGCAGCACGTCTGTGTGAGCTCAGGGTGTCCAGACACAGCTTTGCACCCGCGGCAGCCCCACGGGGCTCTGCCCCAGGTGGACACCACACACTGGAGCCAGTGATGGTGCTCACGGGAAACCTTCCGATCCTTCTCCTTGAGCCCAGCCAGAACAAACTAGGCAATAAAAGGAGGTTTCCTTGCTCACAGCCTCTGCTACTAGCACAAACCTGTGCCCTGGCCTTCTCCCAAGCCTGCTCTCCTGTTGTGCCTCGTGCTCCAGCCCTCCCTTGCCATCATCTCTGACTACATCGGCTCCAACTTCCTGGCTTCTCCATGCACCCTACAGACACACTGGGGACAATCCCAGCCCTGTGATGCTGCTGGGGTGGGTGGTTCTGCACCTCCTGGCTCAGGACAAATCCTCCCTTGGGAAAACCAAGGCCTATCTTCAAAGACACCCAGGGCTGGCACTCCCTGGGCTCCTCAGGGCCATCCCGCAGATGGTCTCTGGGCAGCTGGGGTCTGAGACAGCCACCATCACCCATGGCCCCTGCCCCGTCTCAGCTCTGGGCTGATGAAGTTTTCCTGGATTGAGAGGCACGGTCGTTCCACCACCACTCCATGCCCAGGAAGCCCAAGAGCCTGAGGGCTCACACTGCCCTTCCTACCCTGCCACAGTGCTTAGGGGACACCCAAGCTGCCAGAACATCATCCCTTCTGAGGTCTGCACCCCTGAGCAGCACAGCCATCGTGCCCCAACCTACACCACAGGCATGGACACAGGCAGTGGCACTGCCCCATGGTGCTGTGGGGACACAGGGGACACACCACTGCATGGATGCAGACAGAGGCCCTACCAGCAGAGGTGACAGCCAGTGAGTGTTTCTCCCTGCCTGGCAGTGCCAGGCTAGACAGCTCTGCCGGGAAGATAGATGCACATGAGAAGATCCTTCATGGTCTGGTCAAACCCAGTGCAAACAAAGCAGTGCGATCCAAGGAGTGAGGGGCAGACTCTGCATGGGGACAGAGCCACTGTGCTGGCACACAAAGGCCCCTTCACTGTCCTGGAAAGATGAGCAGTGTGTGCAATGGCATTGAATCTGGGAAAGGGACAATCACGGTGGGAGCCCTCCTCAGACAGAAAGGCCTTTGTGAGTCAGGAGCATCCGCAGCTCTGCAGTCACCATTGGTGACCAAGCACAGCCCAAGCCACAGAGCTGGGCTTCCCTGGAGCCAGGTCGTGCCAGAGAAACCCCAGACACAGTCTGTGGGATGGCCGAGTGTGTGGGAAGTGCTGGGAGCACTGGCTGACCTCTGTGAGGCTGGATGGCACCCAGGCAGCCAGGGAGACAGGAGCTTTCCGCAGCTCTGCCGGATCACCAAATCCCTGCTCCATCCCAAAAGCCCTCCCCTGTTCCATCTCCCATTGCTGTGACTTATGCCATGTGGCCCCTCAAGCTACACATGGGAAGGGCCTCAGCACCCCACAGCCATGCCGGTGCCCCTGAGTGCTGCAGGCAAGTGGGAGAGGCAGCAGCCACTGAGCCACAGCAGCCACTGAGCCACAGCAGCAGCACCCAGCTGCCAGCCTGCGGCAGACTCAGACCCGCTGTGCTCCCTGGCACAGAGCGACCCGGGGACCCTCTGCCGCTGGGCAATGCCATGTGGGGTTCCTCTGGGGTGCCACCCACCTGGCATCGCCGTTCCAATGTCAGTTGTATCAGAACTGGCCAAGCAGGGCATGAGGTCACCAACAGCGTGAGACAGCAGCTTGCTCTTGCTGTGCATCCAGATGCAAGATGCAGAGGCTGGTGCAGCAATACCCCTCTCTGGAGACAGGATTTAGGGAAGACCACAGTGCTCCCCTAAACACAAAGAAACACAAGCAGATGTTGCTAGACCATGACCCGATGAATGACAAGTTCTCTTCCAGGCGAGGAACAGGCAAGCTTGGGCAGCAGCCTCACCAGACACCAGTGAAGCCATGGCACGTGACATGCCACCTCCCAGAGCCAGCCTGTCCTTACTGTCACCACATCTAGCTGGCTCCTTCCAACAAGAGGGTGAGCATCAGGGTGTGGCCATGGCTGGTGGGGACCATCTTTGCCACTGACACTGCCAGACTGGCCTGGGATGCACAGTCAGGGGCTGCTGCACCCCCTACTCCCTGATCTGCCGTGTGTGTCTCTCAGTTCCCCCAGCCAGGTGATGCTGCTCCCCTGTGAGGACTCACTCCAGGGCCCAGCATATGCCAGGAAGAGGCTGAGACAGAAAAGGGACCAGACACAAAAAGCCTCAAGCCTTTTCCAAAGAGGCTTGTTGCTTCTGTTCTGGGATGTGGTGAGCTGCCAGGGCCATCGCACAGCCAGCCCATCTGAGAGCCAGGGCTTGCAGTGGGGACACGTGGCACCACAGGAACCCCACACAGGGGCTGTCCCAGGAGAAGCCATACAGGGTGCACGGGAAGGGGGTGGGAGGAGTGCCAGGGGTGTGGTGCCCAGTTGATCAGCCCAGGACTCATCACAGGGCCCAGCCATGGCTTCTCAGCCCTGCCTGGGGCCCTGCTGCACCAACACGGGTGTTCCACGGTCTCTCATTCCCTGAGGAAGGACCACAGGTCTCGGGCACCTGGAAGAGCCAAGCCTGGAAGCTGCACTCTGCTCCAAGGACAATGCAGGGAGGACACACTCTGCTGCCAACAGCTGGTGCCTCAGCCCTTGTTTTCAACCTTATGTAAGCAGGGAACCCAAGCCTGCTCAGGGACATAGTGAAATTGGATCCATACGGAAACAATTAGAAAGGGGAGGGATAAGGAAGAAACTTTGCTTTGTTGGCACAACTCTCTGCCCAGGGAAGAAAACAGAGCCCGTGAGCCAGCCCAGATGTATTTGTGCTGGGGAAAAACAACCCATGAGTAAAAGAGAGGCATGGAGATGGGGCTCACTCCACACCTCGCTCTGGGACCAGCTTCAGCTGAGAGTGATAGGGGCAGGTCCTTGAGGACAGAGAGGCTCTTAAGGAGTAGAATTATAGAATACCCTGAGTTGGAAGGGACCCACAATGATCTTCAAAGTCTAACTCTCCTACCAAGGAGGAAATGGAATCTCACCAGGGAAGCTCTTCTCACTGAGTTGGAGACAATCCACCTTTAAGCTAAGCCCAAGGCAGTCCAATGAGGACTGTGAAACACCTGCTGGGATCCCCTCTGCCAAGAGCACATACAGGTCCCCATCCCCAGTGCCATGCTGCTCACACAAACTGGAGGTCACCTCTGCCCTGGGGACCCATCCTCTCCACAGGGCAGGGAAAGGACAAATGTTTGCTGATGCTCTGCCTTACTAGCCCAGCCCGCACCCCGATGCACCCCAGCTGCTCATACAGGCCCCGTGGGCCCCCAGCTCCTCTGAGATGTGTGATACCTGCAGGGCTTGTTGACAAGAAACACTCTCCACCACAGCTGCTTGGGAAAGGCACCCCGGAGGCACGGGGTGTTCCAGGATGAAAGCAGACTGTGAGTCAGCTCAGAAAGTGGAGTCTGGAGCACGTTCGGGGTGATTCCAGGATTGCATCACTGCAGTGGGAGAAGTTCACCCTCTGCCTGTGCTCATGGAGAAGTCCTTGGTCAGCCTGTGTGGGTAGGTGTCCACCTGGACACGTGAACCTGTGCTGGTGCTGCAGGGTGATGCCTTTGCCTGCAGCACAGTACCCTCAGAGCCACATCAGCTCCCACCCCAGCTTCAGCACCCTCCTTGAACCTTACCCTCCAGCCACAGATCCTGCACAGCCCTGGGCCAAACCCCCTCTCTGCTCCCACTGTCCCCAGGGCAGTTGAGGAGAACAGCCCGTTCTCAGGGCTCCCATGGAACATGGCTGTACTCTGACAGCGTCCCCAGAAGAACACAACGGCAGCGGCTCCTTTTTGGGACAGGAGGTCCATGAGACAAACGGGAGCATAGCCGGGCACGGGGTGCTGGCCGTGCCTCACCCCAGTGAAACCTGGGAGCCTGATGCAAGCACATGGGGAACTTGCTCTGCTGGCAACTTCCACTGTGTCTTTCGTCAGCCAAACAGTCTGTTCCAGGTTTGTGTCTTTCATCAACAAAGTCCTTCAGAGAGGGAATCCTGGGAGGTAAGTATCTGGAATGTGTTAGGAACAGCTAATCCCAGGTTTGTCCTTTCCTGCAGGAGAGGAGGAGCAGGGCAGGTGAGATGGGGCTGCAGGTGCTGGCTGGCTTCCCAAGCTGCTTAGCAGGATCATGGGCTGCCCTGCCAGCAGCAGCATGGCCACTGCACCAAGCAGGGGCTCCTCCTCACCCCGACCCTGCTGCAGACCTTCTGCAGAGACCATGTCTGTGCCTGCAGCCATCCCAACTGGAGCCTGCACATGATCCTTTGTCCCCTTCTCCCTTGGAAGGGAACGTGGTCTCTGCCAAAGTGCTGCTGTCCTGTCATTGGACGTGTCCCTGCTGTCACAATCTGTGATGAAGCACCCTGGATCCCCAGTCTGTCCCTGGCTGAAGGCTGTTCTCAGCTCATGCTCAGCAGGGTGAGAGATGGGATGGGGCAGCAGGAGATGAGACCTGCCAGCCCTCCCAAGCTCCTGGGACTCAACCAGTATCTCCTGTGCAGTGTGCTGTGCTGGGGCCGAGACCCCCAGGAGATGTGAATGGCTCAAGGCAGCACTGGAGCCAGGAGTCCACAGCCACAGGACAGAGGATGTGACTCAAGGGTGGCAGAGCCAGCTCAAACCACCCCAGTCTGTGGCATGGAGCTCACCCTCCATGGGAGGAGATGTGCCCATGCTCCACCCAGTTTGCCTCTTTGTCACAAGTCACCACCGACACTGGAGCCACTGCCTGACACTTCCCACCCTGTGCCCACCAGCACTGAGCTCTTCAAGAGCTGATGACCTGCTCCAAACTGCCCTAAAATACCCCAAAACCTCTCCCTCAGTATGGCATACTTTGAGCTTCCCAGGCTGACCAGCAAGACCACTTGCCCCAAACCAGGCAGCCCAACTAGGCCACCAGAACCTCTTTAGTGACCCATTCAGCTTGCTCAGGTGGCTGTTTCCATTCCCTACCCAGCTCCCTGACAAGTGTGGATTGGTTTTGAAATTATGGATTCATTCTTTACTTCCAAATGTAAACATTGTTTTCTCTTGCATGTTTTTTTGTGTTGGACATGGAAAGTTCCCAGCATTTGTCAGTTGTGGAGCCCACGCAGGGAAGAAAAAGCAAACATTGTGCTCAGCTGAGGGTGAGGAGGCTGGAGGGGCTGTAAATTTTAAGGACAAACTAACCCCAAACACTTTCTACGTCGTACAGCCAGGCCTGGACTGAGCCTTTCACAATGACCAGGTGTCTTCACACAGTGACTTAGTTCCTCACTCCTGGCTCACCATTTCCCATGAGTTCCAGAAATCATGGCCCAAACTGGAACTACCTCAGCCTGACCTGGATGATGTAAGCCACTCAAGGGAGCAGGTGAAGTATGGCCCAGAGGGACACAGCCACCTCCACCCCAGGCCACGCACCTCCGTCCATTTCAGAGAACAACCTCCAAACTCACTCTGGTCCTTCCCTTTCTGTCCTGTCTGACCACTGCACCAGCACTTCTCCAACACAAGGACCTGCCAAAACCCCCTCTCACCCTTCCTAGTCCCCCCAGAAGTTCCCAGCATTGCCCTGACCCTTTTCTGCTGCTTCTCCTCTCCTCCCACCCATGGTGAACGTGCACTGGTGAGCTCAGGGGACCCATCTGCCTGCACCCAGAAATGCACGGCACTCATATGGGCATTGGTGCCTTCTGAGGGCATCTTTGAGTGCCTCTGGCCCAAATTTCCTAAAGATCAAGGTCCAGTAGAACTCTCAGGTGTCCATTTTGCCCATTGAAACACTGAGCATCCCGGATCTCCTTAACGCAATGGAGAACAGTTACCCTATGTCAAAAGTCTCCTGGAGGAGCTGTGATGGGCAGCAGTGGAGCTGGGTGCCAGCCCTGGGAGCTCTGCACTGCTGTCTCCAGCTGTGCCCATGGCAGCCAGCAGTTGGGTGTGCTGCTCACCACCCCAGATAATTATAGCTCCACTGTTTATATACCCTCAGCCCGTGGCCACAGGAAGGAAGGCTGGAGGACACTCTACGTAACAGAGCTCTCCACCCCTTCCCCGCTCCCCCNTTCTGTCGCTCATGGAACCCTGCTCTGGGCTCTCCAGGCACTCTGTCCCCCCTCTGCACCATTTGCAATCTCCTCCTGCATCCCTCAGCCTGGCAGCTTCTTGATCCCACAGCTTGACGGGGGACATGAAGGCTTGTCCCTGTCCCCATGCATGGCTGAACCACGTGGTTCCTGCAGCCTGCACCCATCTCCAGAGCTGTGGGTGCCCTGAAGCACACAGTGATCGTGGGTCAGTGCTCTCCTCTTCACACAGATCAGCCGAGGCATCTCTGTGTCAGTCTTGCCTCCCTGCCACAGCAAATGGCATCTCCACAGCGATCGTGTGCTGCTTGCTGGGGCTGAGCAGGACTGAGCAGAGTGCAAGGGAGCTTCTGAGCCATGGAGCTGTCCATGTCTGCAGGGACAAGTGACCACCAGTCATCACTGGAGTGGGATCCCAAGAAGCTGCCCAGGTGGCATCAGTGGTGGCACTGGAAGGGGTTGCCCAGCTGCGGTGAGGAGTGGGGGAGCAGAGCCCCTTACCCACCCATGGAGAAGCAATGACCCGGCAAGGCTGGGCTGCAGGATTAGGAATGGGATGGGCTGCGTCCTGCACAAATGGGCCAGGCCAGCCAGCTGCGGCTGAGCCAGCACTTTCGTGTTTGTTTGGGCTGTTAGATAACTTCGAAAGCAGAAGCTGGAAGGGCTGGCGGCTGAACAGTTTGTTCTTTCCGACTTCCACACGCTGCTGCCTCAAACCTCAACGCTGTGCAGGGCTTAAACCACAGCCCTGCTGTGCCGCTCAGAGCCGCCCTGTCCCCTCATCCTCACCCAACGTGTCCCTGGAGCCCCTCCAGCCCGGCTGCCCTCCAGCCCAGGGCCGAGCTCCGCCTCTTCACGCTGCCAGAGGAGGAAACAGAGCAGCGGGAGCGCTTCTCCGGAGGGGTCTCAGCCCCACGCCCCTGGTCTGGCACAGGGCGAGGGGCTGCTGCCACCTCCTGGCCACGGCTCCGGCAACCCACGGGCAGCTCAGCACAGCACAGCTCGGCACAGCACGGCACAACACAGCACAGCACAGCTCAGCTCAACACAGCACAGCTCAGCTCAACACAGCACGGCGCGGCACAGCACAACACAGCACAGCGCAACACAGCACAGCACAACACAACACAGCTCAGCACAGCTCAGCTCAGCACAGTACAATACAGAACAGCTCAGCTCAGCACAGTACAACACAACACAGCACGGCACGGCACGGCACGGCACGGCACGGCACGGCACGGCTCAGCTCAGGTGCTGCCCGGCCGCACCCTGCTCCCGGCCACGGCCGCCGCGCGGGGAAGGAGCGAGGGTCAGGCACCGCCGCCACCCGGCGCAGCCCGCATCCACTGGGAACTGGGGCAGGGAACAGGAGAGGACAAGGCCACTGCAAGCCCTGTTCCAAGGAGTGTATCACACAGCTTTGCCAAAGGGCGGCGAAGGGAAGTGGGTTCAGGTTACCTTTGAGCACCCGAACCTCTCCAGGGACAGGCAGCCTCACCTCCCCAGGTAAAAGGGACGGCTGGGGCTGCAGCACTGAGGTGTCACCTCCTTGGGGACCAGGATGGTCCACACAGCCCCTGAGCCCAAGATCCCGGCATAGTGCTCTGCCTCACTTT
Organism: Oreocharis arfaki; assembly: GCA_013398015.1. Classification (NCBI taxonomy): domain Eukaryota; kingdom Metazoa; phylum Chordata; class Aves; order Passeriformes; family Paramythiidae; genus Oreocharis; species Oreocharis arfaki. The sequence goes on from VZRR01011029.1 coordinate 13,693, forward strand.
CCTGGCCACCAGGAAGCGAGGGCATGAGGCACACAGTGCTCTGCCATGAGCAGAAAACAAGCGATGCTGAGAAACCCTGCGAGGGTGCCCCACTCCTCTGCTCCTGGCAACGGTAGTGCTGGGAACAGAGATGCCTGGCTGTGCAGACACAGTTCCACACTCCCTCAAGCTGCACAAAGTCCGCCCCACAAGGGGAGGCACCCCTACTTGATCAAAGGGAAGGCCGTTTTGCCGCAGCTGGTCCCAATGTCCCTCACTGGGCTGCATCACACTTCCCTTCCAGCTGCTGGAGCATCCCAACCAGTGATACAGAGTCCCAGTTCCCAGCAGTAACTGCGAGCTTCCAAGAAACTACAGGGCCAAATGCAAGGTTGGGCCGAGGCCAAATCACTAGCACAGGCTTTGCCTCTGTCCAAGGGAGTGTGGTGAGGGCCTGATCCTGCATCTGAGGACCAGAAGCCAGGCACAGCATCATGGAGTCTGCTAAGACCCCTCTACCAGTGCTGGAACACTGGGAATGAAATCCTCCCCCCCAGCCGGGACTGAGCAACAGACAAGGAGCAGTGTGTGCTGTGGCCCAGTCAGGAGCTGGCACAGGTGAGCTGGGGAAGGAAAGCAGTGCCTTGGCTGCCCTGGAAGGAGAGGGAGGCTGCAAAGCCAAGCAGTAGAGAGGACAAGCAGGAATGGAGCAGAAGCCAAATGGATGCAGAGATGACAGTGCTGCAGACTTGACAATGCTGCAGACTTGTTAAGGCTGGGGCTCACTCAGCTGAGGACTTAAACAGGGCTGACCCAGAGCCCTGCCAAGCTCCACATGCTTTGGTCACACTGTGTGCTATGGCCAGAGGCAGCCCTGGGAGCCTGGCAAGTGCTCTTTCTCCCTCTGGTGCCCGACTTATGACACCATGGTCCTACAAACTGCCCTAGGGCTGGCACAACTCTGAGCCAGCTTGAACCACCAGGTCTCACAAGGCAGCTCTCCTGCTGCTCACTCGCCTCCCTATGGGCAGGGGCTGGGGAGAGCCCCAAGGCTGACAAGGACAGCCCTATGGACTGTGCAGGCAATGGAGGGAATGGGGTGGGACATATCCCAGACAGGTTTTAGACACAAGAGCAGACTCTGCGACAGCCAGTGAGGTTTGGCTTTGCCTGGGACAGTGTCCTGGGAAACGGTGTACCTGCCACAGCTCCGCACCATGCACTTTGGAGAACAGGCAGGGTCAGAGGCTGCACAAGAGCTGCAGGCTCGCGTGCTTTCCTGTAGGCTCAGGGCAGACTTGTTTTCAACCTGCCTGACACAAGGGAAGGTTCAAGCTTCAGCTCTCGGGACAAACTCGGGACTCCAGCTCTGCTCTGCATCCCCATAGCACGCCCTCCATCCGCTCTCGTGCGCTCTGGCATGGCACAAACCACCTGATTTTCTCTGCTCGCTCATGACTTCCACCCGCTCCCCTGGCAGGGGCACAAGAGGAACAGGCCAGATGCTGAACCAGCATAATCCAGCCTTCAGGATTTAAAGCAATGAGGTCAGACTCCTACAGAGCCCAATTCTTCAGTCACGACTCTCAAGTCTTCAGGGGTCTCAAGACCCCCTGCTCCCACCCACAAGACTCCTCCAAAGCAGTCACAATGCTCAGTGCTCTGGGCTTTCCGGGCTGCGGGAGGGCAGAGCCACCCAGACTGCTCCCTGTGGGCTCAGGAGCAGCTTCGCAAAGGCAGGACTTGGCCAGTGTGAACATCACAATAGTGGTACCCCTAAGGGATGCGGCTGCTGTGTGCTGAGGAGGAGCAGAGCCCAGAGTGTTTTATTTACCATTTTGCAATCACATTGCTCCACTGGAGGAGCAGAGCACAGAGTGGCAGATAAGCTATCACTGCTGCAGCTGGGCTCGTCAGAGCCACCTCTGCTACTCCAGGTCTGCAGGTGTGTTTGAGGCCATGGAGAAGAGAGATTGCTGACGTGGGGAGTACTTGGCTTTGCTGCTCTCCATGATGGGGAGGGCCCAGCAAAGCTGTTGGCTGTCCTAGGCAAGCTGTTCCTGCCCCAGGGAACTGGCCTTGCGTGCCACAGGAGGGACGGGATGTGCTGGGCTTGTGCCGGATCCACTTGACTAGACTCTGTAAATGATTTTTTATATAACTCTGTTTTTTGATTGCTTTCAGCACCTTCCAAGTAAAAGCCACAGGCATCCACAGTCTGCATGCCTGGTTACTATGAATGGGATGAAGGGGTTGGTTCCCCCCTGTGAAAAGCTGCCCATTGCCGCAGCGAAACCTGGTGAGGCAGCAGCGATGCTCTCAGGTCAGACCCAGGGTACCATCATAGTGAGCAGGCTGGTCACAGCTGGGACAGACACAGGAAGGGGACATGCACAGCTTGGCTCCCCTTGCTCTGGTTGTTTCTCTCAGGCTTCCCCAGCCACATCCCTGCTCCCCGTCCCAGCAGCTGCTGGAAGTCCAGCAGCCCAAGCCTGTGGTCAGTGGCACCAGCTATACCCAGTACATCAGGACAAACCCCATCCTGCTATCCTCCACAGGGGAATGACTCCTGGGGCCACAGGCAGCTGTCCTGGCAGTGGTGGAGAGCATCCTGCTGGTGTAGGGAGGGGTCCCTGCATCCCCACTGAGAGCTTGGCGGGGCGCAGATCTTGGATGTGGCTCAGGAACACAGTTCCCACGCGTTCGGCCCACGCAGGCGGCAGCACATTGCTCCTGCCTGCAGGAGACCTGGGAACGAGGCCGCCCGGGCTGGCTCCCTGCGAGCGGATGTTATTTTAACTCCCAATTCCTCTCTCATTTTTGCCAGGCAACAACTGGTTCTCCTGTTGGCTAAGCAATAAAGAGCCCCTTTTTTTGCCTCCTCCACTATTTCTAGGTTATTTTTAGGCTTTTCTCAGTGGGTCTTTGCTGCAGACACTCAAAGGGCTGGAGAAGTTGTCCTGCTTCACATGCCCAGAGGAAGGGGAGCAGGGAAGGAGATGCCAATAAGAAGGGCTTCCCAATCCAGATGGGGCGTACATGCCTTGGAGCACCCGCTGGCCTGTGCTGCACACAGGAGCAAGCTCCTCCTGCACAGCTGTGCTGTGCAAGACTTGGCCTTCCACAAGGGAGCCGTGATGCCCACATCTTCCCAACCAGAGCTGAAGTCAACCGGTGTCACATTCAGGCTTGGGATAGGGACCAGGCCCCGTGAGGGGGAGAGAAGAGTGTCAGGGACACAGTGCCTACCAGCACTGTGGAGTACCAGTGCCATGGCCAGAACCCCCCCACTGAGAGTACTGATGGGAGTGATGCTGCCCTGTCCCCAAAACAGAGGACATGAGATAGCACATCCCGAACCCCTTGTCACGTCAATGTTCAAGGGAAGGAAGTGCTCTTTGGGCAGCAAAGAAAGAAACAGCCTGTGTCTCCACCAGGCAAAGACAGTCCAGCCTAAGGCTGGGGTCCTCTTCATCTCCCCCCAGCACCTGCAAAGGCTGTTTTGTCCCCAGGGGCAAAAGGACTCTCAGCTTGGGGCAGGAGGTGTTACTGTGTGCAGCCCCGCAGCCCTTTGTCTCCTGGTAAATTGCAAAACCCTGAGCTTCACTGCAGCTCCAAGAAGCTCAGAAAGAGCCAGAACCTGCTGGAAGGCAGACGCCCATGTGGGCGCTGGGCCAGCTCGAACCTTCCAGGCTGTTACGCAGCGCTGGAGCCCCACAGCTGCTTGGCAAGGACATTGCCGACCTTCCCGCGTCACAGCCCCAAGCAGCCCAGGCCAGCTGCGTCCAGGCACTGGGCTGGGGTTGCTGTTTTTCTGCTTTATCAGGATCTTGCTGAGATCGGCGGTGAGTGGGTCATGTTTGTGCAGTGGTTTGTGCAGGCAAGTGGTTATGTAAGCGCTCAGGGTTACTCCGGAGGCTCGGCCGGCCGTGCCTCCCCAGCGCATGTGCGGGGATGCCGGGCCACAGCAGCGCACGGAGCCCCACGTTCCGTGGAGTTTTGTCACTGCCCCAGCTAGTTACCAAGGTGCACAGCGTGTGCCCGAGCTGCCGCGATGCCCGGTGCTGTCAGGCTGCATGCCAGGGGGCTGGTGGCCGAGCCGTGCGCTCGGGCAGCGCTGTCCGAACGCTGCAGCAGCCGTGTTTACCCTGCACTGGCTCCTGATGCGACGCTGCTCTGGCCACTGCCAAAACGCCTGCGCCTGCTCCAGTAACCCAGCTCCTGAAGGTCGCTGGCTGGAGGCCGGGCTTGCGTTCCATCTGCCTGCTTTTATTATTGATTGTCCTTATCATCGCTTGAGAGAACAGCATGTCCCAAACACCCGGGGGCAGGACGGGGCTCACTGCCGCTGCTGCTGCCTTTTGCCCAAGCTCTGTCTCTCCCCAGTGGAGAGGTGCAGGCACCAAAAGCTGCGCTGCCACTGTCACCTCTGCCCACATACACAAGCCACAATGCCACAAGCTGGGGCCAAGAGACAGCAGTGTTCCTGTGTCTGCTGCCGTGAGCGAACCATAAGCCCCTTTTCCTCTTCCACTGTCTCCATCCCAAGCGCAGGTTCCCACACAGCAACAGACCCCTGCATGTGCCCGTTCCCAGGCTGTGCTCCCAGCAGGACCCTCAGCAAGTGCATCCCATAACTCCACTGCTCTCTCGGCTCCCACAGTGCCTTGGTCCAGCACCCACTGGCCTGGAGGCTGCAGGGACATGGGAAGGGACAGGGGACCCTGATCAGTCAGAGCAAGTGGTGCTGCTCCATCACAGCCCAGCTGGGCTGGGACAGCCAGTGAAATGGTGTGAGCAGCCCTGGGCTGTGGGCACCTCTGCTGCTGCTAGCCCAGATGCCAGAAGGATAAGCAAGGGAGCACCAGGGTGGCAGCAGGGGCATGTCCAGGTGGCAGCAAAAGAGAGGAAGAAAGGGAGGAAAGAGAAACAGAAACAGAGAGCGGAAGGAAGGAAGGAAGGAAGGAAGGAAGGAAGGAAGGAAGGAGGGAGGGAGGCAGTGAAGGCAGGAGCGGCGGGAGGTCTGCGGTGCGGGGGC
>VZRR01011036.1:524-14903 GCA_013398015.1 Oreocharis arfaki
GGAGCAGCCTGGGACAGTGGGAGGGGTCCTTGCCATGGCAGGGGTGGCACTGGGTGGGTTTAAGGTCCTTTCCACCCAGACCATTCCGTGATTCTGTGACAGGATCTCTGCTGTTCTTTCCACGCTTCCCTGCTCAGACCCTGCCACAGAAGCTTTTCCAAGCTATGAACAAATCAAGGTCAGCCCCTTCCAGGCTGTGCTGACGTTGGATCCGCAGGTTCCCAGTCCCTGGGGATCCCTTTCCTCGCTCAGCACTGGGCCGTGGCTGAACCCAGATGTTCAGCAATCTCCAAATTCCTCAGCTCATTAACTGGCATCAGATCTGACCCGGGAATTTCTGCTGCAACCGCATTTCTCTGCCTCACGATCAGGGACAGGCACTTGAAAACCACCAAGGTTCTTCTTGAAGTGCTTGAGTGTGAATTATTATTATTATTATTGTTATTATTATTGTTATTATCATCATCATCATCATCATCATCACCACCGCAGTGCTGGGGGATGAATGCCCTCCCGAGGCTGTGGAGCATCCCCGTGCAGGAACACAAAGGAGAGGGGGCGGGAGGGACTTTAGCAGAAACACGAGGATGGGAATTGTGCAGCTTGCTGGGTTTGCCTTTGACACAAACTTCCAGGGAGGAGGGCAGGGACTGGGACTGAGATTTGTCTCTGGAGACTGAATTTAGGGAAGCAGGACCTGGGAACAGACGAGGATCTGCTGAGTAAATTGTAAAGACAGAGCACAAATGTGACATTTGTGGCGTTCTGCTCCATGGGGAAAGGCTGGACGTGGCTCTGGTAAGCCTGGCTCAGCCAGGCCTGGCCTGGTGTTGGGAAGTCAGGGGCAGGGTGAAGGATAAAGGCCAATCCTGGGCATCAGATCCCAGTAAAGGACAGCCCTGGGTATCCCACCCCCATAAAGGACACCCCTGGGTATCCCCTCCCCACAAAGGACACCCCTGGGTATCCCACCCCCCCAAAGGACAGCCCCCCAGGTTCATCACACCAGGCATTAAAATAACACAAATCCAGGCTGGGAGGGGCCTCAGGTCTCTGCTTTGCCAGGGAAAGGCTCATCCAGGTCGCTCCTTCCTGAGGGATGCCCACCCCAATCCATCCTGCACAGCTCCAGGGATGCTGTTGCTGCCCCATTCCCAGGCAATTCATCCCAGCATTTCACCGGCCCGCCACAGCAGAGTTTTCCCCAATGTCCAACCAAAATCTCCCTTGCTTGGAGTGAATCCAGCTGCTCCTGGTTTGATCCAAAGGCTCGTTCGAAGGATGGGCCACAGGGGCTGGAAAGGCAATTCCCGGGAGCAGGAGCTCTTTGTGCAGCTCCTTTTCCTCCAGCTCTGAACACAATGGGGAGGGAATCCCGAGGCATTTCTGGAACAGCTGGGATGAAGAACGGGATAACAGCTTCCTTTTGTTGCCTTCTCTGGTGGGAATAACTCGGAGCAGGGGAAAGGAAAGGTCTGGCAGCTCCAGGAGGGCCCAGGTGCACAGTGGGGTGGCTTGGAGGCAGCCACAATGAGCAGCAGATTTTTGGGCTCAGAAATGAGGAAATGTCCCTTTTTCTTTTGAGGAAAATCACAGTAAATGCCCTCAAGCAGCTCCTGCCCTCAGGCATGAAAAGAGAGATTGTTTTTCCTTCTTGCACCTTTCCTGGGAGTCTGAACAGCTGAAATCCCAAATCCGTGACTGACTTATTCTCCCTGTCTTCATCACATTTCTCACTGCTTGCCAAGCTTTGGGATACAAAGGGAAATCCATGAATATAAAATGCTCCAAAATCCCACAAAACACCTGGCAAATGGATAAACACAAATGAGCTCTCCCTTCCAGCAGGACTGGGCTCTCCATTAGCTCCTGGGTGCCGGGGGCTGTTCCCATTATTCCCATTCCCAGTAAACAGCACATCCATTTCCTGCCCTGTTGTGTTTTCTCTGTTTTCTCCCAGCCTCACTAACTCGGTTTGGTGCCTGTGAAAAGAAGGGAATCAAAGATCTGCCTGGGGTAAATCAGGATAAAGGAATGATTTACAGAAAGTGTTCCCTTCTGCAATCCCGAGCTGGGTCTTGTGGAACCCAGAGAGCAATTCCTGCAAACAGCTGTGCAGTTCCAGCCATGGAAATACCCGGAATTCAGATATCCCATCTATTCCAGAGCAATTGCAAAGCCTCCCAGAGCAGCCTGAGTTACAGCCCAGCCACTTCCACCACTGTATCCCACATCCAGCTCATTCCTGATGTTTTTTCCACATAAACAGATTCAGAAGAGGAATTTGTGCGTCCCAGGGACGGGTGACAGCTCTCAGGATGAGGAGAGCGGGGAAAGGAACGGGGAAGAGGCAGCAAAGCAAAGGAGGCTGAGGGAGCTGGGATCCTTTGGGATGGGTGCAGGCACGGAATGGGCTCTGTGGGGACCCATCCCCAATCCCTGGTCACTCAGGGGATGAGGTGGCAGCTCCTGTGACCCCCCCAGCCCCAAAGCCATGGTTGGCACTTCTGCTGGTTTTGGGGTGCAGGATTTCCCTTCCTCGGTGCTCCAAACCCCAGACTCCCCCAGGCTGCCAGGCAGGACCGGCCTGCCCGTGGTGGGAGCAGGAGGTGACCCCTGGCCCTGGTGTGAGCAGGAGGTGACCCTTGGGAAGGTCCAGTCTGGCTGAGCACTCCCAGCCCCTGCAGAGGGTTGGGAAGGAGAGGATGCCCTGCCCTGCCCCTCCCTGCCCTGCCCCGCTCCCGGCAGAGGGTGGCAGTGCCCCGTGAGCAGCCGGAGGTTCCGATCCCATCCCGACCCCAGCGGCAGCAGCAGAAGTCAGCGCTGTCCCCGTTGCCCCCTGCACGCCCAGCCCCAAGTGCCGCTGGAATCCTGGGGCGAGCCTGGCCGGGCAGGGATGGCAGAGCCGGGATGGACACCTGGAGTCTCACAGAGGGGTGGGAATGAGCACCCAGAGGTGGCCAGGCCGCCCTTCCCATGGAAATCCATGGAATTCTATGCAAACATCTCCCACGGCTCTGGGGCATCCCTCCGAAGTTCTCCAAGCCTTGGCCACACCTCCCCCGGAGCCCACGGGAAAGGGCAGAGGCACAGGGGGAAAGGCAGAACACAATTCCTGTCCTTTGAGAGCCTCAGCCTCTCGGAATTCATCTTCCTTCCACGTCAGAATGAACAGAGAAATTCAGAAATCCTCCCCCAAGGGGAAATTTCATTTTGGAAATGTCAGAACCCCCTCCTGGAAATGCTTCGCTCTCCAACACTGAAGCAGGAGGATTTGAAAAAGCAAATGTAATCTATAAATATGAAAATACCCCTAAAATATGGATCCCATTCCATGTTATTGAAATTCCTGTTACACCTCACTGTGTTCCACTAAAACAACGGCACAAACCCTGAGTTAAACCCAACAAAAGCTGGTATTTGAGTGCCCCATTTTGAGCATAAATTATTTCCACTTCCATGAGTAACTCTTCCCTCATTAGAGCTTCCCATTTTGGAAAAAGAAGGATTTTTTCCCTGAAATCCAGTTCCATTACAGGCTGTAGCAATAGCTCCAGTTCCTCTCAGTGCTCCCAGCAAGAGCCTCAGGAATGTTCCCCCAGGGTGGGAGGGTTGGTGATTTGGTTAAGGGGGGATGAAGGATAACTTGGATAAGGGGCGATGAAGGATAATTTGGATGATTTGGATGAAGAAAAGGAGGAGAGGAGCAGAGAGGTCTCAGCCTCTCCCAAATTTAGTAATTCCCTTTCAGACTCCCTCGCCTGGACACCCTCCATAGGCCCCACACCTTCCTGGGGGAGGCCTTCCCACACCCAGGAGCCCGAGGATCGCCGTTTGAAGGGGGCACAAAACCACAATCAAGGGACAGATTAAAGGGACAAACTCTGCCTGGAAAGGCCCAGGCTGAGGGTTCCGAGCTGCTGAATGAGGAATTGGCTCCGTTTGGGAAGGGCAGGCTGGATGGGGCTGGGAGCAGCGTGGGACAGCGGGAGGTGTCCCTGCCCAGGGCACTGGGGGAGCTTTAGCGTCCCTTCCAACCCAAACCATTCCATGATTCTATGGAAGGCATTCCTGGGTCTGAGTGCCTGGGGAAACTTCCCAGCTGGGTGGGAAAATCCTGCAGGATCCCCCTCCAGGAGTTCATGAGAGCCCAGCCAGGCCCAGAAAAGCTGACCCAGGGATTAAACACCCCGTGCTAGTCCATGCACGGGGGCTGAGAGGGAACCCGAGCCTGGTTCCCCTGATTCAGCTGCCAGATCCCACAGGAGCTGAGTTCCCCTGGTCCCTCCTGGGCTTCTGGGGCCGTCTGGCTGCGGGAAGGGAGCATCCCTCACCCGCAGGTCCCGAGATGATGCTGCGGATCCCTGCTCAGCCTCGCTGCCGCTCCCGCCCACGGAGGCATTTACGTCTTTCCCACCCAAGTGTCCGGGCTGTGTTTGTGTGCAGAACACAGGAACAACTGGAATGTGACGGCCCCAGTGCTCCTGAGCTCGTTCCTGCTCGCTGGGCCGATGTATTTGTGTGTTCAGGCCCCTAAATCACCCCCGGGCTCCCGTGTTCGCCTCCTCCTCCAGCACGGCTCCGTCACGGCAGCGCGAGGCCCTGGGTGGGACATGAAATTCTACAGTGGTGCCTCAGGCCGGTTCTGTGTTCCTGCTGCGTGTGCTGCACAATTCCAGCTCCACACGGAAAAACTCGGGCTCGGGGACGCTGACAGTGCTCGGGATCATCCCAAAGCAGCCCCAGCCTCCCCAGGCTGAGCTGCAGCTCCCAAGGAGCACCCGCAGCACCTCGGCTTGGAGCAGGAATTTGGGAAAGGGGAAGCAGGGAAGTGCTCGGAATTCCTTTAATCCACGTTTAGCCTTTCTTGAATCATTTCCATGCTGGAGTTTCCCCTTGGCACCGCCTGGCTGCGATGTGGGATGGAATAACTCAGGCACAGGCTGGAAATGAACGCTGAGGCCACCGGGAATTTTTCAGTGAATTTTCCTTTTATTGTTTTTGGCATTGTTTGGAATTGTTGGAAATTGTTTATTCTAGCTTGTGACCCCCATAAGAGGCAGAGCTGAAGCCCTGCTTGGCTCAGAATTTGTTCCAAAAAAATGTTGCCACAGTCCAAATATTTAAGATTTTACAATAAGATTCTCTAGGCACTGAATCAGGGGCTCGCTGGTCAAAAAAAGAGAGATTATTTAGCTTAAGGACAAGAAATGAAGACGCTGAAACCAAAGCCAAGTGCAGCCTTTGGACTGATCCCGGCTCGGATCCCTCCCCGGCAGCGCGGGAGCAGGAATTGGGTTGGGTTTGCGGAGTTCAGGTTTTGCCCCAGTTCCCGGGGGCAGAGCTCGGCTTCTCCCTGGGCTCAGTCCCAGCTCTGCCCTTTCCCCGGCCCTGCAGGGAGGATCAGGAGAGGCTCGCGAGCCTCGGGAACGGGGCCAGTCGAGCCCAGGTTATTGTGGCCGCCTGTGACCTGCAGAGGTTTTGGGGCCGTGCCGCCCTCCTCACATCCAGGGCCCGCTCCCTGATCCCTCCCCTTTTCCCTCTCCCCCCTCATTCCCTGCAGCTCAGCCCTCCCTGCCCACAGCTCCTCACCGGGCAGCTCCTCCAGCACCTCTCGGAAAACCCCTGAAGGAAATCCATTTATCCCTGAGGATGCCCGCACACTTCGGGGTCGGACCCACGGCATTTAAGGAGAGGAGGCATTTTGGGGAGGAGGAGGAGCCTTCCCGGGGCTCCCCCAGAACAGCTCCCCCAGCAGGGGCTGGTTCTGCCTCTGGTGACCCCTTGAGGTCCCGGTGACCCGAGGGAAACGTCCTGCCAAGGTCAAATCGAGCTTGGGAATGACCAGAGAATATCAGGGAATTATTCAGGACTGGTGGGAAGGGGGAGCCTCGGGGGGGTCTGGAGAAGGCAGAGAGGGCCCAGGTTTCCTTTCCAGGTGCTGCAAAATCCCTGCAGCTGCAAGTGCAGCTCAAACCAGGCCGGTTAATGAATCTCTCCCAAAACCTTTAATTGGGAAGGCAGCGGGGAGAGCAGCTGGAGCTGCAGCCCCTGCCCTGCCCCCAGCCTGGCACAGGAGGGTGGCACTGCCACCTCTCCCAGGTGCTCCAAGAGCAAGATGTGCTGCCTGGCGATTTGTCTGTCCCTCTCAGAGCTGATCATAGGGACCCCTGCCCCCATTCCCAGACGCCTTTTCTCTCCCTGGACGCCCTCAGGATCTGGAGCACCCGGAATCCACCAGGATCTGGAGCCTCCGCTGAATCCCCCTCCCTCTCTGTGTTCCCAGCGCCTTCAGGCACTGAGCTCTGCTCTGGTGACCAGGACAGGACCCGAGGGAATCCTTTCTGATGCCCAAAACTGTGTCAGGGAGTTTCTCTCTGGCTGATTTCAGTATCCCTTTTCTCCTGAGTTTCTCCCACAGCTCTCCCAGGGGTTGTGTCCAGCATTTCACAACCGTGAGAAAATGCCCCATAACGAGGTGACATCCTTGTCCCTGGGCCAGGGCCAGGACCAGGGAACGGCTGGAGCTGGGCCAGGGGGGTTTGGGATGGAGATCAGGGAAAGGTTCTTCCCCCAGAGGGTGCTGGGCACTGCCCAGGCTCCCCAGGGAATGGGCACGGCCCCGAGGCTGCCAGAGCTCCGGGAGCGTTTGGGCAGCGCTGCCAGGGATGCCCAGGGTGGGGGTGTTGGGGGGTCTGGGCAGGGCCAGGGTGGGACTGGGGGATCCTGGGGTCCCTTCCTGCTCAGGACATTCCCTGGTTCCCAGCAGCCTTTCAGTGCCACTCACGGCCTCTCCCACCCCCATCCTCAGGGAAGCTGAAGTGGTTTCTCGGGAGCAGCTGCAAATCCGGGGGAGTTTCTGCTCAGGGATAAATTTAAAACGGTGCTGCTGGTTTCAGGCCAATTTGGACCAAAACCAACGAGCAAAAGGGGGGGAAAAAAAGAAGAGGAATTTCTTACAAATTTGCTTTTTGGCCACCTCCAGCTCCTCAGGAATGGGATGAGTTTGGGGATGTTGCTTTTCAATTTCTGCTGGAGCACAGTTCTTGAAGCCAAGAAAAACCTGCATGGAAAGGATGTGAAACCTCTGCGCTTCTGTGAGTGGTTTGTCCCCTCAGGACCCTGCCTGGATGGGTTCTCAGTAATCCCTGGGGCTGCTGGGTTTTCCTGGGCAGAGCCAAGGTGTGTCCCTGTCCCTGTCCCTGTCCCTGTCCCTGTCCCTGTCCCTGTCCCCTCCCTGGGCAGCATCCAAAGCCTGCATGGGAAGAGCCCCGAGGCCATGGAGAGCCCAGGCCGCTGCTGTTTGTCCCCAAGGCAATATTTAACTGTCCCCAGGGAAGCACTTGGCTGTCCCCAAGGGCTTTTAGAGCCGAGAAGTCACCCCCAAGACACAGCTGGGCTAGTTTGGAAGCTCCAAGCTGTAGGATGAGCTGATTCCCAGGAGCTGGGACAAGCAGGGAGCATGGAGAGCCCTGTGCTGGGCACCAGGGGGGATCTGATCCCTGTGTGTCCATCAGGACACCGAGTGGGAATCTGATGGATGGCAGAGAAGGGAATTAATTTCAAGCACTGTTGAGAACAGGGAGGGAAAGGAACGAGGGGATCGATTCCTGCCAGAGGAATAAAATCCAGCAGCAGGAACATCTCATTTCCCGGTTGCTCAGGAAGTTCAGGAGGCACCCTCAAGGGTGATCCAGAGGCTCCCTGTGAGAGCTGAGTGGCCACAGGCAGCTGGGAGAAATGGGAGTTTCTATAGGAAAACAAGGATGTAGAGTAGGGATGAGCTGAGAGTGGGATCAGGCCGTGGGCTGGGAGGGATCCAGGTGGAGCCAGGGGAGTCAGACCCCAGGGATACGGAGAGGCCGGGGTTGTGGGATGCTTCCCTGGGAGACGGGAAGGTTCAGAGCAGGGAGCAGGATCTGCACCTGGAGCTGCCTTAAGCTCCAAGTTCCCATCAAAGACGTTTTTCCCTCAGTGTCCAAATGAAAATGAGCAACAGAAAGGAAAATTAATATTTGGTTTAGGGAGTCTTAAACTCCCCAAGAAATTCATCAACATCAATAAAGGCTTTGTGGAGCAGGTGGAAATTTTATTTACACTCCGTTTTCCAGCAGAAGAAAAGGACTGTGAACATCCCCCGGGAGGTTTGGTCCCTAGGGAGGGGAGGAGCTGAGCACGAGGATTCACCTCGGTGCTTTGCACGGTCCCTGCGCAGTGACAGACACGGCCGAGGCCACCGAGGTCCCTCCCCACGTCCCCACAGTGTTTAACTCCCTGCCCGGGCACGGGAGCGACAAATGGAGGGACACGGGAACTGAGGGAGGTCATTCCCGCCGCCACGCTCTGCAAATCTGCTTTGCCACAGCTTTTGATCCCGGCTCTGCAATCTCTCTTTATCTCTTTAGGTTAAAAATGAACTCCTTTCTCCCCATCTCTGAAAACAAAACCTGCCAGATGAAAGTGAACCTCTCAGGCCATTATTTCCCCATCCATTCGGCGCAGAAAGGACATTTATCATGTAGGAAGCGGGGGAGAATTGTCTGCCACTGCTCAAAAATATCTCCTCCATTTCGAACATGACTTTATTGTTTCTTTTCTTGTTGTTTCTTTCTTTTCTTCCCCTAATGCGAGAGAATCCTGCAGGCAGCAGCCTCGTCCTGCCCAGGGCAGCTCCATCCTGAGCTCTGAGTCAGAGAGCACGGGGCAAAAATAGCCCTGATGATGTAATTAATGAGTATTTTCAGGAGCAGGGACAAAGGCTGCAGATGAAGTCACTGGGCCTGATGGCACTTCCTGGCTCCTGCTTTGCCTAATGTGGGCTTAGGGTTTAATTCAGGGGTTTGTGCTGCTGCAAATTCAGAATCTCTGCTGTTCATCCCTTCCCGAGCCTGGGATTGTTCAGCTGCGGAGAGAGCTCTGAGCAGGGACTCCTGAACAGGCCTGAAATATTGAAAAGGCTTTGCAAGAGCAAAGGAATCATCCTGGAAGGGAAAGAAAGGACTGGAGCAGAGCTGAGGGAGCTGGGAAAGGGGCTCAGCCTGGAGCAAAGGAGGCTCAGGGGGGACCTTGTGGCTCTGCACAACTCCCTGACAGGAGGGGGCAGTGAGGGAGGGGCGGGCTCTGCTGCCAGGGAACAGGGACAGGAGGAGAGGGAACGGCCTCAGGCTGGGCCAGGGCAGGCTCAGGGTGGATATTGAGAAAATTTCTTCACTGAAAGGGGTGTCCAGCCCTGGCACAGCTGCCCAGGGCAGGGGTGGAGCCCCCATCCCTGGGGGGATTTAAAGCCCTGTGGATGTGGCACTTGGGGACATGGTCGGGGTGGTCCTGGCACTGCTGGGGGATGTTGACTCCATGACCTTAATCCATGACCTTGGTCTTTTCCAACCTGAACGATTTCCAGGACTCCGTGGTTTTATCAATGTCATTTCTGGTGGCTCACACAGAAAGCTCAAGGACTCCGGGCTGGAGCTCGGTGCCAGAAGCCACCGTGGCTGCAACCAAACAGCTCGCAGGGAACAGCTGGGGACACTGACCTGAGAGTGCCCCAAAGAGCCCCTTTCCCTGGCGGATGCTCGGTGGATAGAAAAGCTCTTCCCTCCCTCCTGAGCCAGGCCCAGCTGGACCAGAGAGGTCCCAGTCAGCCCCAGGCAGCTGTGGGATTTCTCTGGGGACAAATGTCCAGCCAGCCCTGAGTGGCCCTGGGACGCTGCTGTGGGGGAGGACTTTGCTGAGGGAGGCAAAAGCCCCGTTCAGGGCTGGCAGTGGAGCTTCTCCATCTGCTCCAAAGCCTCCTGCAGGGGGGAATTTTCTGGTGCCAATCCCCACAAAGAGTCCTGCAGTCGTTCCAGGTGGGCAAAGCACTTTTCATGTCTGAAAGAAGCCAGTTTGATCCTCTCACTGTCTCACTCAGCATTTTGGGGGATTCTCTGGGAGACTTTTCGGCGCTGGCTGTGAAATCCCCCCAGGCTGGAGAGGCTCCCGTGTCCTGCTCCTCAAACCTGGCACCAGCAGCCAAAGCAGCAGCAGAAGTTTGATTTGCACAGGAGAAACTTGCACTGCCCAATTCTGGTGTTTTGGAGCAGCTTTTAGGGAATCTCTGGAGTTCCAGGCGGTTTCTTCCCTCAGGACATCCCAGCCCAGCCCCTGCCCTGGCCCCCGGCCTGGCACCTCGGGGTCCTTCACCTCTGCAGGTGATGCCTTTCATTTCCATGGGAACTTTCTGAGTTCCCAGAACGTCTTGGATTTTTTCCTAATTGAAATGATCCCACCAGATTGGTTCACCTGGAAGCCCCTGATGGGAAATCTGAGCTCAACCTCCAATTCAAGAGAGCATTTTGTGGGAGCAGCAAACTCAGAGCAGCCTGAGCGGGGCCCAGCGAGGGGAGCAGGGCCTCCCTCAGCCACAGCTGAGCCCAAAGGCACCCAGAGGGGGAAGGCTGCACTGATTTCATGGAACCATGGAATGGTTTGGGTTGAAAGGACCTTAAAGCCCCTCCAGTGCCACCCCTGCCCTGGCAGGGACCCCTCCCACGGTCCCAGGCTGCTCCCAGCCCCGTCCAGCCTGGCCTTGGGCACTGCCAGGGATCCAGGGGCAGCCACAGCTGCTCTGGGCACCCTGTGCCAGGGCCTGCCCACCCTCCCAGGGAACAATTCCTTCCCAATATCCCATCCAGCCCTGCCCTCTGGCACTGGGAAGCCATTCCCTGTGTCCTGTCCCTTGTCCCTCTCCATGTTTCCTGCAGCTCCTTCAGGCCCTGGAAGGTCACACTGAGGTCACTCCTGGTCTCCTCTCCAGGCTGAACAATCCCAGCTCTCCCAGCCTGGCTCCCAGCAGAGCTGCTCCATCCCTCGGATCCCCCTGGAGCCCCCTCTGGGCTCTCTCCCACAGCCCCAGGTCCCTCCTGTGCTGGGCCATCCCTGCAGGTGAGGCCTCAGCTGAGCACGGGGCCGATCCCTGTCGGGGCCGTGGCAGGGGCAGCCCAGGGGGCTGGAGCGGGGAGGGAGCAAAGCTCTCCAGGTTTTCCCCCCTTGATCCGTTGTCCCTCACGGAAAGGCCGGGACAGGGTTCGGACACACCCTGGGTTTGTCCCCAGCTGCTCCTCAGCCCCGAGGCCACCAGCCAGGGGCCAGCGGCTCGGGCAGCAGCACATCCATCCCCGCCCCAGGACCTGCCTGCCCGAGCTCCTGCGGCTCTCCCAGCTCCCATCCCTGAGCCAGCTGGGAATGAAGGGTGAACTGACCCCACTGTGCTGCCAGGAAAGGTTTCCCACAGAGCCAGGGAGCTCCTCAGCCCAGCTCAGACTGATCCTCCGCTTAGTTTTTGTATCGAAAGAAGGTTTCAATTAATTCCCTCGGCTCCTTGCGAGAGCTCTGTAATTGCTGCTGTGGCAACAGCCCAGGGGGAGCCGCTTTCCACCCAATGCTTCATTAACTTCCCCCTAACTGGCCAAGTAAACAAAAACAAATTAGTCCTGGCTTGGGCTGAATTCCCTCAAGGAATGTGGAGAGGACACGGAGAGGACTCAGTGCTTGAGACAGAGGCTGCACGATGAGCAGGAAATCCTCCAGGTCAAAAATATTCCTGCACTTATTGAGAATAATCAACAGCTGCTGTCCCGCATGCCCAGAAATATTAACAAACAGTGGCTTCATTGGTATGAGGGCATTTTTCTCTCCTTCCTCCTATTAATGATGATTGGGAGTGAATTAAGTGCTGTGGCTGCTCATTTTTCATCCTCTGTGCTCTCAGCTGCCTCTGAGAATAGAACAGCACAGGGGGAAGGTTCCAAATGCACACACACAGGAGCTGCTGAGGGCTGGAAACCCTCAAAATCCCGGGAAAGGGGGAAGCAATGGCATCATCCTCTATCCAGGGTTAGGTTCCATGTGGGGGCTTCTGGCCAAGCCCCAAAGCTGCTTTTCCAAGTGCTTAGTTGGGTGATTACAGGCACGGCCCCTCCATCCACAGGTGGCTCCCGAGGGAAAAGGGAGGGATAAATTCGAGTGGCCCCGAGCTCTGCTGAACCTCAGGTTTGACTCTGGCCCCTCCAGGGGTCACTCAGAGTCCTCCCGCAGCTGTGCCAGCTGAGCTCAGCTGCTCAGGGGCCTTTGGAGGTGCTGGAATTCGGGGTGGGAATCACCTGCCCTGGGCTGAGCTGAATCCCAGCCGAGCCCGCTGATCCCAGCGGCACCTCCCACAGCCCTGCCCGGGCAGGACCCGGCCCCTCCCAACCCTTCCCGGCCCCATCAGAGCCTCCTCCTGTCCCTGCCCCCTTTTGGAGGACAGAACGCCTGAGGAATGGATTCTGCCGGGGTCAGGGTGGAAGGGCAGGTGGGTGCCTGGGGAGACAGCAGGGCTCTGTCTGATCACCGTTATCTGCCCGGCCTTGCTGCCTCCCTCATCCCTTATCCCCAGATGCCCCTGGAATGACAAAATCCCAGTGACTCCAGCAGGGCTGGGATCCTGCCCCTGCAGCCCATCAAAGCTTCCCTGACAGCTGCTGGGCTTTGCTGGGCAAGGGTTAAAGCTGTGCTCGGCTTCGGAGCCAGGGAATAAAACGTTCACATCTTGGATCATCAGCTCTTCCCTGGCTGAGCGCGTGGCAGGGAATTCAAGGGCAGTATTTATCAGAGGACAAAAAGGATTGGAGGGACTGTGTTTGTCTCCTTGTGCATTGAAACTCCCCCAAATCCCAGCTCCTGAGTCCCCCAGAGCCCCTCCCTGCCCAGGGAAATCGGGCACTGACCCTGCAGGGCTGCTGTGACCCAGCTTCCCAGCAAACCCGCTCTGGCACTTGGGAATCGCAGCTGGAACTGGGTCTTTTTCCCTTATTATTGTTCCCTAAACGAGCAGTAAAGGCAATAAGGAAAATCTGGGGAAAATGGGGCTGTTCCCAGCACGTCCCAGTTCTCCTGCACTGGGATCCTGCTCCTCCTGCTGCTGCTCCATCTCCTCCAGCCGGAGGTTGTCAAAAGCTTTCCTGCTCAGGGCCAGGATTTGAGCCAAGAGGGAGGTGGGAGAACATCCTCTGGATTCCAGCAGGAGATTCAGCAGGAACTGCACTGAGCAGGGAATGCTCCTGGATTGGCTTCTGCAGGAATTCGGAGCAAAAGGGGCTCTGGGAAAAGGTCTCTGTCCCTCCAGCATGGATCTCCTGCCAAAAGGGCTGAAGGGAGCTCAGAGTTAGGACTGGGAACACAGGGATGTGGTTCCTGAGGATGCCCTGGTGGGTCTCTCCCAGCCCAGGGTGTTCCCTGTTTCCATGGGATACAGCCGGCGGTGCCCAGGGAGCAGCAGGGACTGACCCCGGCACTCCCCAGCTGCGTTTATTGGAGAGGCCGAATTCCACCGAGCTGCTCCCCAGCCCCTCCACCCCAAAATCCCAACCTCAGAGGGTCCCAGCCTGGCAGGAGCCACGCCCGGGGGGTGGTGTTGGATCAGGGGCGCGCTGGGGCGAGGGAGGGCCCCGGGATTTGGGGGAAATGATGTTTTTATGAGCATCGTTAAACCCTTCGGAGCCCTCCCCCCTGCCCGGTCACTGCTTCATCTCCCCGCTGTCAACGCCCGGCTGCAGATTCCCATCAGTGATCCACTAATCCCAGGCTGGAAGGGTGATTAAAACCCCTGAATTCCCCCAGCAGTGCCACAGGGTCAGGGCTGGAGGGCCCGGAGCCGCTCAGCGCTCCCAGAGTGGTTTGTGGGAAGGTGGGATGGGAGCAGGAGGAGGAGTGGGAGAGGGGGAGGCTTTGAACGCCCTCATTGCCCCCAGACTTTCCAGGGAGAGAAAATGCACAGAGAAAACAGGCAGGAACAGCCTGGGAAGTGCCCCGGTGAAAGGGCTGCAGATGCCTGTGTTTTTCCAAGTAGGAGGGAAAAAAAATCCAACAAAATATCTGGGAGTTTATTTGGAAAGGCTCTGAAAGCCCCTGGTAAAGCTGAGACTGCCGGGATCTAAAATAAATATTTGATTGCTGTTTCGTTCTCCCTCTGCAAGAAAAGGTGAAAAATATTAAGGATGACCTCGTGCTCCAGCTGTAGGGGAGTGTTGACTCAAAAGACTCAGAATAAATAAATCCAAAGTGCTGGGAACAGCTCTTTTTATGGAGAAGAGGCCCCTTGTTGGCAAAACCACCAAATCCCAGAGAGAAAAAATGTAAAAAACCCACCCCAAACCCCACCCTGGCACAGACAAACCCCAAACAACCCCCAGCTCAGCCCTGCAGCTGGAAACCGAGCAGTGAACAAAAAACAGCGGAGGAGGAGATCGTGGGATCAAACGCAGGCACCCGGCCAGGCACTGCCCCAGACACTCGGCTGGGAGCTGCAGGGATCCCGGGGATCTGCAGGGATCCTGGGGAGCTGCAGGGATCCCAAGGAGC
>VZRR01011040.1:3318-13947 GCA_013398015.1 Oreocharis arfaki
GAAAAAAAAGAAAAAAGAAAAAAAGAAAAAAATAAAGAAAAAAATTTTAAAAAAGAAGAAAAAAGAAAGAAAAGGTTACCAGTGCCTTTTCAATCTCCCTTGGGCTGCTGAATTCCAGCTTTGTTCCCTACATTTCCAGATAAACCGATCCTATTCCTTTAAGGAAGGCAGCTTTATCATCACACTTCGATGTGGGGAGCATCTAGATGAGGGAATTTTGGACTTGATGGATTTTTAAGATCCAAGCAATATTTATAAATATATATATATATATAATGTTCTGGAAAATTTCAGTTCCCTGCCCTTGTTCCCATTCAGAAATGTGGTTGCTTGGCTTCACACCCCCACCCTGCTTTTTTTAAAGGCAGGAAAAAAGAAGAGTAAAGAGCTCCCTATCTGTCTTCCCAAAATATCCTGAGAGGGTCTCAGTTGTCCTGGTTTTTAAGAGAACTCCTGGCTTGTCCACATTGGAGAAATCTGATGTTTGAAATGCTTTTGGGAAAAATCCAGTGGGAAAAGTCATTTTCTCCGGATGCATTTAATTCCAAAAAAATAAAATTTTGGCTGTGCAAAGCCAGTAGGAAAATCTCATCGTGATTTTTTTTCCCCTTTCTGCAGGGCTAGAAGTCAAATCTAAATTGTCAGGTCTAAAATAATCTCCTGCAGGAGAATTTAAATTTCCCTGGTCCTGTTCAGCCTTGCTGGGGGATAATGGGGGACAGGGAAGTGAGGTGGGAATAGGGGGAGCAGGACCCTGTGGCTGAGTCCTGACCCAGGGATGGGGCTCAAAGGAGAAACAGGGGAGTGGAAAATAAATCCAATGTTGTTCCTAACACCGGAACAAGGCTTGAGAGGCACAGCCAGCATGGAATACCTTGGAAATTGCTCTTTCTGACATTTTTTTTCCTTTAATTGATCAGAGCACTGTTTTTACAGCACTCAGATGCACTCAGGGCTTAGAGGCTGCTCTCTGGAAGGAAGGGTGATGGTTCTGTACTTGCTGATTCACTCAGCCCTGGCTGGGGATCTTTCTGGAAGCATCTCCTGCCCCAGGTGAGTGTAACCTGCCCAGAGCTGAGAGCCCGAGATTCTCCTTCCTCCTCCTCAGCTCCTGCACATCTTTATAAATCAATTTCTGGCCCTGATAACCTACGCTCAGGCTGAGATCTTCTAAAGAGGGCTGGGTTAGGTTAGGTTTTAGGAGGGTTAGGTTAGGTTCTAGGACAGTTAGGTTAGGTTTTAGGAAGGTTAGGTTAGGTTCTGAAAAGGTTACGTTAGGTTTCAGGAAGCTTAGGTTAGGTTTTAGGAGGATTAGGTTAGGTTTTAGGAAGGAATTCCTCCCTGTGAGGGTGGGGAGGCCCTGGCACAGGGTGCCCAGAGAAGCTGTGGCTGCCCCACTGATGCCTTGGGTTTTAACTTTTATATTTTTCAAACCCTGCCCTGCCTGGTGTGTGACTTTGCAGTTCCTTGCAGCCTGGGAGCTGCTGCTCTCTCAGGCCAGGCACTCACAACAAAGCCTCTCCAAGGACACCCAGACTGTCTCAGGCCCGAAATGTGCAAACCAACATCTTGGGAAGGGGGGTGAGCTTGGGGAAATGACACCATTTAGCTAAAGTTTTAATTGGGGAATTTATGCTGATATGCAGCTGGACCAAACCTATAAAAGTGTGAAGGACTCGTGACTCAGGGTCCGACTCGGGGTCCATCTCGGGGTCCATTTTCAGCCTCTGGCTCCCCAGGGTGTGCCTGTGAAGGCCTTTCAGATAAATAGCCACCTTAATTCCCTTACTCCTGTCCAGTCTCTGTTTCTAGGCAGCCTCATACCTGGCTCCCTGGCAGTGTCCAAGGCCAGGCTGGACGGGGCTTGGAGCAGCCTGGGACAGTGGGAGGTGTCCCTGCCATGGCAGGGCATGGGATCAGATGGGTTTTAAGGTCCCTTCCAACCCCAAACCGGGCCCAAGGATGGGGTCTGAGTGCAAAACTGCTCTGAAGACAGAATGTGCCCATTTAGAAAATGGTCTTGTTGCTGTAACGAGCTGGGAAGCAGCACAGGAGCAGCTGTCTCTCCTGAAGTGCCTGTTCACAGTCCCGTGGCACTCCTGACAGCAGAAGGTCTCTCTCAGTGAGCGGCCGCGGGACCTGGGGCACGGCCCTGCTCCAGGAGCCTCAGCTTGGGAAGCGTCCCTCGATCTCTGCTGAGACACATCTTTCTGACTCATCCTCCCGCTGATCTCTGTGCTTGTCACCGTGCTGGGCTCTGCCTCAGGTCAGCAGGAGGCAAAGGGCTGAAAGGGCTGGAGCCTGCGGGGCTGCACGAGTCGTTTGATGCTTTCTGCATCTGATCCCGCAGGCGGGAGCAGAGGATGGCGAGGAAAAGAGCCGAGCCTGCCAGTGCTAGGGCCTGCAGAGGGGCACAGAGGGTTTGGGCTGGAAGGGACCTCTAAAGGCCTCTGGTCCTCCCTCTGCCATGGGCACGGACACCTTTCCTATCCCAGGCTGCTCCAAGCCCCATCCAGCCTGGCCTTGGACACTGCCAGGGATCCAGGGGCAGCCACAGCTGCTCTGGGCAACCTCAGGGCTTCGCCACCCTCATAGGGAACAATTCCTTCCCAATATCCCGTCTAAATCTCCCCTCCTTCAGCTTAAAGCCATTCCCTGTGTCCTGTCCCTCCATCCCTCGTCCCCAGTCCCTTTCCAGCTCTCCTGGAGCCCCTTTAGGCCCTGCAAGGGGCTCTGAGCTCTCCCTGGAGCCTTCTCCTCTCCAGGTGAGCACCCCCAGCTCTCCCAGCCTGGCTCCATGGCAGAGGGGCTCCAGCCCTCGCAGCATCCCCATGGCCTCCTCTGGAATCACTTCAGCAGCTCCAGGT
The DNA here is from genome assembly GCA_013398015.1 of Oreocharis arfaki. Classification (NCBI taxonomy): domain Eukaryota; kingdom Metazoa; phylum Chordata; class Aves; order Passeriformes; family Paramythiidae; genus Oreocharis; species Oreocharis arfaki. The sequence continues at coordinate 6,186 of VZRR01011040.1, forward strand.
CCTTCCTGTGCTGTGGCCCCCAGGGCACAATGCAGGAATCCAGGTGAGGTCCCAGGAAGAGCACCCAGAGGATCTCCAGCACCTGCAACCCCCCGCTGGCAGGCCTCCCAATACCTCCTGCACCCTCCTGTTTTCCTGATCTGATTTTTTCCTGACCAGATTTCCTCCAAAAAAAACACAGTCCTGGCATCAGGGGTGATCCCAGGAAAGGCAGGATGTTTGCTGTGGAGGGGGAGCAGGGAGCTGGATCTTGGCAGCTCTGAGCAAAGATGATTTTAGCTCCTTGCTGAGTCTGCAAAGCCCGAGGCTGCATCCCAGAGATGCTTTGTTTGCATGGGTGCAGTGGAAGCTTTTTCCATCTTAAAGCCGTGGCTGTGCTGGAGTGCGCAGGGAGGGAATTATTGATGGGATGAGCGGATGCGATGCCTGGGAGGAAGGATACCTATTGTTCTGTCCCGGGATAAAAGGCTGCTGAGTCAGGGGCTGGGGAGGAAGGGAGGCAGGAGGCAGGATGTGGAGTGCAGACACATCCGTCCCTGAGGGGGGCAAATCCCTGCTGAAGCCCTGCCTGAGCCCCCAGTGCTCTGCTCTGCCTCACCTGCTCTAACATTGGCATTCAGCTCTAAATCTCCTAACACACCGTAACCCCCCAGTAAATCCCAGTCCCCTCCCTTGTCCCAGGGTGCACCAGAGCTGGGCAGTCACTTCTCAGAATGTTTCCACTGTCCAGGCTCTTGAATCTTTGAAACAGCTTCAAGCAAATCCAAAGAAATGCCCTTTTTTTCCCTCACATCGGAGGCTGTTAAAGCATTCAGATCTTCCCTGGTGTGCGTGTCCCAGACCAAAACACTTTAATAAGAGCATGGGGAGAGCCTTGGTGCTGCCGTGGTGCTGCCGTGGTGCTGCCCTGGTGCTGCCCTGGCACTGCCCTGGCGCTGCCTTGGTGTGTTTTTGTGCTGCAGAGAGCTCAAACCTGCCTGGGAGATGCACAGGAGCACCCATGTGATGAGCTTTGCCCGTGCTCTGAGCACACAGCCTCCATCCAGGGGCAGGAAGGACCACATTTCCTGGGAGATCTGCTGCTGAGGAATGGCCTGGAGCGGTTCATGATCTTTTGGGGGAGTTGTTTGCCTGGATCTAAAGAGGGGTGATGAGCCACGCTCATGGCAGGGAGGTCAGAGGGGTTCTCAGAGGGTACATCTGGAGCACTGATGACTCCAGGATAGAAACTGCTCCTGCTCAGAGCAAATATTTTAGGAATGTCCTTCACTATTTTTATGTCTTTTTTTTTCCCCCCCCCAGTGTCTGCTGAGAACTTGAAGAAAAGCTTAACCAGGACAAGAGGATGGATTTTGAATGTGCAGTGGAATATTCTGAACTTCCCAGCCAGCAGAGATAAGATAAGAGCAACGGATCCGTGGGGGCAAATTGACAATATCCCTTTGCTTTTAGGGAGAAAATTGTTTCCGAGTGGACGTGAGCTGTGACAAAAGGAGGCCATTTCCCCTTGCCCACCCTTCACACAGGAGGTGCGAGTGTCACCCCAGCATTGAGCAGATGAGGCTGGGTTCACCTTCGAGTCCCCTTGAGCTTCTCAGGGCCTCAGCACCCTCCCAGGGAAGAATTTCTTCCCAATACCCACTTCCACCTGCCCTGCCATGAGCAGGGACATCTTTAACCAGAGCAGATTTCCCAGAGCCCCACTGCTCAGCTCTGCCCTGCTCCTCCCTCCCCCTTCCAAGGGGGATTTGTGTGGTTTTCCCCCTCCCACCCATCAGAGCATCTGCTTCTCCTGTCCTGCAGAAGCTGCCGTGGACAGTCAGGGAACACGATCTGCCCTGCAAAGCTGGTGAGGGAGGAGGCAGAGGAGAAGCACCAGGAGTGAGAGCAGCAGGGAGCAGTTGGTGGACATAGATGGGGTGCAACGGGGTGTTTGGGGCAGCAGGAGCTGTGGGCTGGCTGCGAAGAGAGCTACAGATGGAGAGAGAGACGCTCGGAAGCTGCATTCCCAGGGATTGAGCCTTGGGGCAGCACAAGGGCCGTGATGTTTTTCTTTACTGGGAGTGATGCCTTGGGTTTTAACTTTTATATTTTTCAAACCCTGCCCTGCCTGGTGTGTGACTTTGCAGTTCCTTGCAGCCTGGGAGCTGCTGCTCTCTCAGGCCAGGCACTCACAACAAAGCCTCTCCAAGGACACCCAGACTGTCCCAAGCCTGAAATGTGCAAACCAACATCTTGGGAAGGGGGGTGAGCTTGGGGAAATGACATCATTTAGCTAAAGTTTTAATTGGGGAATTTATGCTGATATGCAGCTGGACCAAACCTATAAAAGTGTGAAGGACTCGTGACTCGGGGTCCATCTCGGGGTCCATTTTCAGCCTCTGGCTCCCCAGGGTGTGCCTGTGAAGGCCTTTCAAATAAATATCCACCTTTATTCCCTTACTCCTGTCCAGTCTCTGTTTCTAGGCAGCCTCTCAAGGCATCAGGAGAAGCCTTGAAAGCAGCAATTTCAGGTTTGCCTGCAGAGTTCTGCCTCTGTCTGAGGGACACCTCAGGGACGTGCAAACCCCACTGAGCTACAGAGAAGCCTCTCAAACCCTGGAGGTTTTTTGGCTGAACAAAAGGCAGCAATTTGCATCCCACCCCCAAAGCCTGTGCACCCCTTCAGTGCTGCTTTCCTGCCCTCCAGGTCCCCCTGGATTTCCTGGGCAGCTCAGTGGGTGTTGGCAGCAGAGCTCTCCTCTCCCTTTCCCAGCCGTGCTGCTGTGCCTGAATCCTCTCCTCCAACCACTCACGTCTCACATTAATTTCAAATGGGGTTCGAAAGGGAGGAGGGGGAGAGACCATAAACATTCTTAGGAGCTTTCCCAGTGCTGTTGCCTGAGCCTGGGAATTCCCGAAGGAGTGGCATGGCCTCTGTGGGGTTGGCCCTGTGGGATAGTCTTGTGGTGACTCCAAAGTGGCTCTTTCATCATCCCAGCTGTGCCCTTACCTCTGCGTGAGGAAATCCTCCCCTGGCAGCTACTCCTGCCCCAAACCTTTTGGGGGAGCAGAGAGGCCCTGGCCTCCCTCCTGGCACTGCCCATGTTTTCATGTTTCCACTTTCCTCCCTGGCCCCACGCACGCTCAGGGACATGGGTGTGAGACAAACCCTGTCACTTTGGGAGAAAGCAGCCATTTCCTTCACCTTTTTGCAGCATTACCCATGAAATTCGGATGTTACTGACTGCAGGTTTGGAAGCCTCCTGGGCCTGCAGCCACCCACAGGCACAGACCTGCACCAGTGACCCCCTCCCAGCGGTCGTGGTTGGTCTGAATTCAACCTTCTGCTTGGCCCGGGAGGCTAATGTGACTCTGCACGTCCCCTGCTGTCCCTACAGCATGGGCCTTCCCCCCGTGCCTGCTCCCTGCTACCAGATGCATTCTTTGCTTCCAACATATGGCCTCAATTACTGTCCCTCTCCCTTGATTTCCTGCCTCTCCGGGTTTCCTGAAACTCATCCCCTCCTCCTGGCAGCTCCAGCTCCTGCCGTGAGATGCTCTGCAAGCTCTCACATTCCTCTCTCCCTCCCTCCTGCTGCTTTGCTGCCTCTAACGAGGGGGTCCTGCCCCAGAGCAGGCACAGACGAGGCTCAGAGCCCCCGGTGCTGTCACCGAGCCCAGGAGCCCCAAGGACCTGGCTGACCACGGCAAAACTGCCCAGCCCAGCGTCCAGCAGGGCTTTGTCCCAGCTCCTCTGGACAGAGGTCCCTGCCCTCCCTCAGCATCCATCCTACATCACCCTGCAGTTTTCAGCCAAGCGCTTTATTTGCGAGGCTCGGGCTTCTTTTTATTCCCATTCCCTCCTGAGGCCGGGGCCTTTCCAAGCCTCTGCCCTTTGCAAGGAGCATCAAACTGCTCTGGGTTTCCCCTGGGTGCTGCTTGGCCTCTTGCCCGGGCATTTTCCCCTGCAGAAAAGCCACGTGCCCGTGGCTCCTGCCTCTCAGAGCTCTGGAGGAGGGGTGAGGGCTCCGTTAGCGGCTCTTCAGCCTCTTCCTGCTGCCGGGAGGAGCCCCAGGCCCTGCAGCATCGGAGCTCTTGAAATCCTAAGGAATCTGAGCTTATTCAGGGCGCAGGGGGAGGTGGAAACGGTTAAACCCCACAAACGAACCAGTTAATGATTCCCAGCCCCTCGCTGGCACGTCCCGGGTTTTGGAAGGGGGTCTGGCCAGCAGCTGTGCCAGCAATTGTAGCTCCAAAAGAGCGTTTTCTTTTTGTGTCAGCTTTCATCCCCAGCCCCTCTGGATTCCCCTGGTGCCTGCAGATGCCGGAGTTTCCAGGCCTCCCGCTGCTACAATTCCTGGGAGTTTTCCCTCCCCATCGCAGCCATGGAGTTGTGTGATGGGGAGGGGGGTGAGGAAGGCACTGCTCGCCCCGTGTTCGCTTCCTGTCCCATCCTTCCCGCAGCATAGGAGAGGCTTTTTCCCAGGATACAAACGACTCGGCAGGAAAAGCTGAGAAGCTGCACCTCTGAAAGCAGGAGCGCAGCAGAGAAATTTGGGATGCAGCTGGGGGTAACAACATCTACAGCTGAGCAGTGCCACAGCCACGTTCTGCTGCAGCAGCCCTGTTGTGTAATGGGGGTTATATATCATGTATATATGGCTTTTTTATGTATTAAATACTACCTATTGTGTGATAAACTGTATTATAATAAGCCTGGACACTGTTTTCTGATTTTCCTACCCACAGCAGGAGCACGCTGGCCGAGTGATGCCATCAGGAGCCTCACTGGTGGAGTCACCATCCCTGGAAGTGTTCAAAAGTGGGAATGTGGCACCTGAGGACGTGGTTTAGAGGTGAACACAGTGGGGCTGTGAATTTGATGGTATTTAAGGTCTTTTCCAACCTTAACACTGAAATGTGCAGCACCTCCCTAAATTCCTCCTCGCCTTCTCCTGATGCCTTTCCCTACTGCAGGCGGTGGTGGAAGCAAACCCCACATTTCCAAAACCAAATAAAAAAGGGTATTTAGAAATCCTCGAGCACACAAAAGCTGGAGGGGAGTGGGTGAAGCACAGAGCTGAGGATCCAGGTCACGACATCCTTCCTCAGCCTTCCACACCCCCTGAGCGGTTTGGGAAGAGCTCATCCCAAAATTCCCACAGGGCCATCACCCTGTCTCACCGTCAGAGACCCTTCAGAGTCCCCCAGACACCTTGAGCTGATGGCTCAGTGCAAGACCCTCAAAAGCCCTAAGAGGTGCCAGTCTCTCAAACCCACCCTCAGAACGTGGAGGCCCGGCCCCGGGGCCGAATTTGGACTCGTTTGCTCCGAGAGCAGCGTCCCAAACCAGCCCAAACCCCAGCGCTGGGGGCCGTGTCCTGCCCAGGACACCCCAAGGCTCCGGGGGCTCCGAGAGGGTGCAAAGCGGTACCCTCAGCCCTTCCAGCCGCCCTTCGCTAGCCCCAAAGCCGGCTCTGGTAGCCAGGTTCATGCCCCCGTGCCGCTGCTGCCCCTGCTGCCCCGCGCTGTGTTTTTGGGGTGCCGGCAGGTGGCAGCCTGGGCAGGCGGCACGGGCGGCCTCTCGCAGATGTTTAATGGGATTTCAGAGCTCTGGGATTCATCGGGAGCTGTTGCCACGGAAACGGAGATCTGCGAGAGCCCGGGCGCTCGGCGTTAACCCCCTCGGTGCCGGCGAGGATGCGCCGGGGGGGGGGGGGGGGGGGNGGGGGGGGGATGGGGAGCGATCCGCGCCTGGAGCTCCCAGCCCCCACGTGGCTTTGCAGGGTCAGCTGGTTTATTTAGGGTTGGGGTTCTAATTGCCTTCTAACATCTGCCTCTGTGCTGCTGGAGCACAAGGCTGAGCCCCGGTGCTCCACGAGGGGTGTCCTGTCTCCTGCCTGGGTGTCCTGGCCCCGTCCTTTCCAAGTTCGAGAGGTTCCCACACGAAAGAGCTGGACCCGCAGGTGAGGCTGGGTGCCGGGCTCCCGGCTTGGAGGGGGAAATATCTCACTAATGCCAGCTCCCAGCACATCCCACCCCGCTCGGGGCTGCTCTGGGGCTGGACACGAGAGGGCACCAGAGCTGCGCTGCCACCGGGGTGGTGGCCGAGCATGTGTCACCCCCGCACGTGGCTCCCCCCGGGGTGACACCCCTGGCACTGGACAGGACGAGCAGCTGCGCCCGGGGCTAATCTCCTTAGGGCCCGAGCGGCAGCACGGCAGTGAAAGGGAGATTAGGGGGCAGGGGGCTTTGGCAGCCCGGAGTGCTCGTCGGAGAAGGAGGAGGAGACAACTGGGCCGAGCAGAGAAGGAGAAGATCCTGGGGGAGATGAGGAGCAGCCAGAGAGGCCTCAGTGGGCAGCAAATAACCCAACAGCTGGCGGCTCTGAGGAAGGGAAAGGCTGGAGGAACGTGCCCAAAAATCCTTGTGGAGCATCCCCCACCTCCTTCTCCCCAGGAGGAAGGTGTTGCCAGCCAGTCTGGGCCCTGCTCCTTTCCCTCCCATCCAGAGGGAGGAGTTGGATGCCTTCCCTCTCCCCTCATCGTACTCAAGGGCATGAAAACATTCCCTAAAGCATATCCAGAATGGAAACCCGCTGGGCTTTACCCTATTCCTGAGGCAGGGAGGAGCAGGACATGGAATATTTGCTGGACAAATTACATAAATCATATTTATGGGATATTTGCTGTCCTTTCTCAAGGCAGAATAGGAAAAAAATGCTATTTTCTGGAGGCGAGCAGGGTGTGAGGCTGCTGCTCACAAAGGCTCCGTGAGGCCGTCCAGGGGCTGGGCTCCTTTCCCTCTTCCTGCCACGCTGGTGTCATGGGTGCTGTGTTTTCCTTGCCCGTGGCTAGCGGGGCAGAGAGAGGGATGTTCGGCAGGAAGTTTTGTGGTCCTGCCGGAGCAGGGGAGTGTGGCAGGGTCACTGAGCTGTGCCTCCGCTGTGCTCTTTCCCACTGGGAGCTCCAGGGCTGGGAAGGGATGGAAAAATGTGACTCCTGCTCTTTGTGTTGCCTTTCCCTGCTCTTAAAATTAAGGACTAGACACAGTTAAGGGGAAAAAGGGGTTTGTACTTAAGTGATGCCATGATGATTTTTTGCCTTTTCTTTTATATCCCTTTTATACACCCTTTTATAGAGCTTTTATGTATTCTTAATGCTTTTTAGCCCACATACTGATCATTCCTTTGTTAAACCAGGAGACCAAACACCCCAGCAGCCTCACAGTCAGGGCTCAGAACGCCCCAGACACCAAGGTCGTCTCCAGAACACATTCTGTAAACTAAGATAGGCCCATCAGGGGAAGGTTCCTTGGGATGGGGGGGTTCACTCGAGCCTCTCATTGGGGAATCTTTGATAGATTTGCTAATTTACAAGGCCTATAATTGTGTGTGCATTTCAGAGGTGCATTTCAGTTTATTCCACCCGGATGAAGTGCTGCCACAAGGATCCTTCAATAAATACTGAGGTAAAACCCTTTTTTCACTTAACCGTGTCTGGTTCTTAATTTTAAGACCAGGAAAAGGCAACATAAATATTTATTTAAGGATCTTTAGGTGCAGCACTTCACCGAAATGCACACACAATTATAGGCTTTGCACACACAGTTTTGGCCACTGAGGCCGAAATGCAGAACACTCCGTTACAAACATGGAATTGTTTCGGTTGGAAAAGCCTCTGGGATCATCGAGTCCAACCACTGCCTCGGCACTGCTGTGGTCACCACTGAACCACGTCCCCAGTGCCACATCCATGCTGCTTTTGGACACTTCCAGGGA
>VZRR01011043.1:0-80000 GCA_013398015.1 Oreocharis arfaki
AGAAAAAAAATTAGACCTGACAGTACTTACAGTAATTCTGTAAGGAATATCTATTTTACCATTTATTTGTGCATGGTATCTTAATATTTTCCTGCTGCATGTTTTTCATTCTTTTGTTCTATCATATTCATACTAAAAATCTAAGGAATTACTGTTGCCAGTACTGCGAGGTGTTTCAGATTGGTACTGAGTTGCATTTGCTAATGACCCAGAGTTAATACTGCTGATTAATGCTCCATAATGGAATTGTGCTGAGGCCTCGTAAGGATGAACCCAGCTGTGATGTACAGCTGATAGTAAGTGGTAATCCCTGCACACCAAAGAAAGGCTTGTAGAGGAGAAAAGAGAAGAAGCACGACCTCTAGAGTAAAAATTACTTATTTTGCTGTGTAAAATAGACTGTAACAGGGATGGTCAATAAGTGTCAGCATTCATGTCTTTCTCTAGATTATTCACAGCTGTAATGAACAGTGCAGGTTCTAGTCCTGATCTTAGAAATACTGCTGATAAGTGGCCTCATTTCACTAAAAATGCGACATTTATTCCCATTCTTGCCTTTCAATTTTTAAAGTAAACTTTAATCCATGGCGGTACTTCATTTCTAACCCTGTGGTTATCAAGTTGCTTAACTGAATCTTATCAGGCATTTTATCCCAAGGCTTTTGAGAATCAAATGTCAATTTGCTTTACTTGTTCAAATTTTAATAAAGTGTTTAGAATTTGTAATGTTTTTTATTACAATTTAGATGGTTTAACTATGTTGCAGGCAAAATGAACTGCCTTATAGAGTTTTTTTTCAATTAATAAGATATAATTGTTTTTAATTATTTTTATTTATTGTGGCATATGACATCAAGGGAATGCCCTTTATCCCTTCAGTGATACTTGCCTAGGACTAAAACATGAAACATTGTCAAAAGAAACTGGAATGTTGGTGAGAAGTGATATGAAATCTCAGAGAATGACAGTGTCAGACTCTTGGTCTGCCAACACCCAGGAAATAAACACAATATACAAATAAAAGCAGACCAATATAGCAGATAATTACTGGGATATCTTCAGCCTTTTAAATACAGACTATCTTGTGCTGCTAAAACACAACATCTTATTCAAATAAATTTATGTTACTAAAGACACTCTTGAACAATGAAGATTTTGACATGAAAAATAAGAACTACAAAATCTTGTGGAATGTAATTTGCTTCCTGTACTATTTGTTGTTAATTTCTCCCTTATGCAACTTGTCCAACAAGAGCACCTTGGAGTATTTAAACAACATATTTGGTCATGAGAGTTGTTTTCGTTTTTATTCTTTTGAATGAATATGCTGTGCCTGATGCTATGTTGTCAGAGGATGGAAATCATCTCAGATTCATACAGTCAAGAGAAATTCTAGAGTGTGTAAGTTCAAGTAATTCAGATTCCTGAAAGAGTGGAATATAAATATTACACTTTCAAGGTGAGAGGGCTTATACACACAGTAGTCATCCAGTCTTTTTTCTTACAAATTATGATTCCTGACACTCCTGGTAGACAGACAGACAGATGGACTGGTTTGACTTTTTAACTTCTGTTGATTTTTTTTTTTCATTTTCTTACTGTCTTCTTTCTCTCTCTTTCTTCTCAATCCTTTACCGCTTCACTCTTTCTTCCTCACGTATCTCCTTTCCTCTCCTCTCTGTCTCTTTCTCACTATTGCTTTCCTTTCTCTTCTTTTCTCCTTCACACAGAGTGCATTTCAAGTATAATGCAGTTCTTCTCATTTTCCCTATTGAAAATACTAAAAAAAACACCCAAACTCTTTTAAATATATTCTGGGAAAAGGCCTTTTTCACTGTGCCTTAAGAATCTAGAATTTACAGTGAAATCTTCTTCCACCTCCTCCATATTTGTATCATCATATCAAAGTAACTTAATGGGTAACAAGAACTAAATTTTGACTTGAGGATTATTTTCTTATTGCCAAAGTCAAGTCAAGTCAAGCCATGTAAGCACTGATCTCAGGTGTCTACTGCTGGCAATGCTTACTTTGTCAGCAGCCTTTCCCTCACTTGTCCCTGGATTTGGATGGAGAGTGAAACCAATCAGTTGCTGAGAAAGCAGAGACCGGAGCTGCCATGAAGAACCCTGCCCCCTGAAGCACTACATAATTCTGTGTCACAAATATAGCACAACACCAAGGAATCATTAGTAAAATATAACTCTCTGTGTCTGAACAACTTTGGTGTTGGACAGGTTTGAGGTCTGGCAGACCAATACATTTCTTTGACATGACAAATAACTTTTTCAAGATAAAATAGGAAGTTATTTTAAGTTGGTTTATGTTCTTGATCAGATACCGAAGGTCCTTCATCTCTGCTTAATAAGTATACTCATTTACACGCAAAATACTGAGACACCAGTAGATAACAGCGAGACCTTCCTATCTCAACATGTGGCTTGGAAGAAGGGACTATGTTCTCAGGATGTTTATCCATATCTTGTATTTTGATTTGAAAGACCTTACAACTCTTGAGTTGGTCAAATTGCACCAGAATCAGGCACTTAACACTGTGTGGTGGCGGCGGCGTGAACAAGGCTGCTGTGTTATTCCAAAAGCGTCCCTGGCAGGGGCATGCTCCGGCGGTGCTGCTTGGCACACTCACAGGCCGACTTCTCACACCCGTGCCGGTGTAAGGCACTAAAGCACACACACACTCAAGCTAGGATAGCTCATGTGTTACCAGAGGCAGAGTCAGGAGGGTCCCTCGTGTGAAGTTATTTGGGGTTTACTCAGCCACAATGAAGGTGTTCATTGACGAAAACCCGAACTAAGGTCCGTAACAGACTTATATAGTGATACAGAAAGGGGGTCGGCAGAGCACCAGTAACCAATGATTTGAGAGTACAGGGGCAGGGAGAAGGCAGGGGGATACAACAACAACCAATGGGGAGAGGGAAGGGACGTAGGGACAACAGGCCAACCAGACAGACCAAATCTGCATAAAACCACAAAAGCTGATGGGGGAAGCTTCACCCTATGCCAAAGAGCAGTCTTAAACTTAAGAGCTAGCCAACCAGCTAGTCTCTCCTGCTCTGGAACTCTTTGGTTTCTTGACTTCCACCGTCACCAGCTCAGCCGCCACAGCAGGTACTGTAGGACTCTGACTTGGAGTGTGAAATACCCTCTGGTGTTGTAGGAACAGTGACTCCAGAAAGAGCTAACCAGAGATTTTGCACCTGACACAGAGCCACAAAATCCCAGGCAAACTCTCCCTTATGGAAAAAGTAAAAGGCTGTAAGTTTCTAATAGAAGCTATTTTCAAGCTGGGGATTCACTTGCTTTTATTAATATATAGTGTGATCCAGAATTAAAGCACCACCACCCAGTGCAGGTTTAATCCAGGAGATTCTAGGGTTTTCTGTCTTGGGTAATCTGTGAAATTTTGAAACTGTCTCTGTGAAACTGCATCCCATTTACAAAAATGACCGAAGGCTCACAGACATTTGGCGCATGCTGATTTTTAGGTAAAAGAGGATTACTCTGAATAAAACAGAAGAGGAAACCTTACAGCAACTTGGGGAACAATCACCTGTCATCTTAGAACAGGGCATGTAATAGACAATCTGCTTCAAGTCCTCTGTCACTTCCTCTGAATTTAAATTCAAAGGTAAAATATAACAATGTTATTCCTTTTTGCTGCATAAAGACTTCTTTCTACTCATAACAAAAATAAGAAAAGATGGCTATTAAACGCAGCACTTTGGCAATTTTAATCTACACTTTCCATTTTCTCTTCCACATCTAGAGGGCTATTGTATGTCCAGTGGTTTCAACATATATTCCACTGAACATATAAAGAAAGAAACATATATCGTGCCAAAATCATTTAGTTTTTTATTACAACTTTTTCCTTCCAATTTTCTACTTATAATGAGTGCATAAAAGACCCCTTTTCACCCTATTGTTTTTAGTCTAAAAGCCACTTTATTCTTAATAAAAGGAATAATAAGTGCCAGTTGTAAAATACTCTGTCAATCACTCCAGCACTTACAATTGTGTAACACCTTTCTTTAGGACCTCTTAGAGTGCTTTAGAAAAGATAAAAACAAATAAAGTAAAATTACAATTACATTTAAATGCAGAATTAGACTATCAGTTTTAGATCACTTGAATTTTGTTACTAAAGGTTGAAAAGAGACAATGTGCCTCTGAACACCCTGCAAGTAGCTGAAAGCTGCAGTAGCCCTGTCCATGCTGATCTTTGAATGAGCTATTTCACAAGACCCTCATTAAAAGCAGCCTGAATTCTAACAGAAAACATCTTCTTTTGCCCTGATTCCCCATAGCTGATACTCTTCATCTTACATTATTTCCATTTTCCTGTTTTTCTGCTGCATATTGTTTCCTCTGTGTGCACTGGTCATGGTGGGAGAATTATTTCTTGAGATAAAAAGGGAAAATATGGATTCCTCAATAAATCCTATATTCAGGTTAATTGGAAAGGGTGAGGAGTGAAAACTAGATTTGATGAAAGCTCAGTATGCTGGGACTGATGCTTAGCTTGTGTATATGGATATTTAATTTAGGTTTTGAGATGAATGTACTTTATAAACTCAGGAAAACAAAAAAGTGAGTCAGAATTGACAATATTCAGTGATGGAAAATGCTATCTCTCTTTGCAGTCACTAGTTAAACGTGTTTGAGACACTTAAATTAGATATCTATAGGAAGTGTTCCCATGTCTTTTCAAAAGAAGCAGTGCAGCTGTGGAACCTCAGAAAGGCATGTCAGTAGTTCATCATTCAGTTACCCTTTTCTGCAGCTATTTTTGGTAGCAGAGGTCTCATTACAAGATCATAATCCATGGGTTTATGAAACTACTTGTTAAAGGTAATGGGAATGTGACAAAGGTACTGTGCATTTTTGTTTTATTTTGTTTTTACTACCAGACAAATCAGCTCCTTGAGAAATGCTGCTTTCTTCTCTAAGGGTCCCTTCAGATTAAAAAGAAACGACGATCATCTTAATTTAATGGTAAGAAACCTGGTGAAACAGATTATATCCATTTTCTTTCTCATGCCTTAAAGTTCAGCAAGTCTGAGGGGAATTTTTCAGTGCTTTTTCAATGAAATACATAAAACACTGATGAAGGCTACTAAAACTCATGCACTGTTGGAACATAAGGAAGCCATCTAGTCAAATCCCATGAGCAAGGCCATGCAATGTCTATTGTATGGTTGATCATCTGCATTAAACATAAATAAATAGGGAGATGCTCATAAGAACTGACAGTATTTGAGGAAAGAGTAAAAGAAAACTGATCCCAAGATACAACCAACAAAAAATTAAACAAAGAGTAGAGTCTAGCTGACTTGGGCCTCATACCATCTGAGATGTCCTAGGACTTCCTGTCGGACCACTATTTTTCAGAAAGACACAGGTATTCAACAAGTTCTCTGGAGAATTTACCAACCCCATGGAAAGATTGCAAGGCAGCTCAAAAAGCAGCTGATCCATATTCTTAGGCAATGGAATGGTGCTATTGACTCATGGGAGTTTCCACTTGTAGATATCTAATTTAAAAGTTCTCTTTCGGTATCTTTATGCCACCTTGGGCATTAATTTCAGCTGTATAAACAGAGACGACTAGCACAGTTTGAGGATCCTTTGGTTGTCTGTGACATCTGGAAAAGGCTGATGTATATGATGTGGTGGATCTATATCCTTCTGGAGCTAGCTGGCAGAGATCGGGTATGTTATTTTTGGCATTTTCAGATGACACTTAGAGGCCTACATTTCAGCAATTGACAAAGATTCCTATATCTGTAGACTATGAGAGCACTCTAGGAAACTAAATTCTATGCTCTAGGCACTGGATACTGATTTATGTGCCCTAATCTAAACAAAATTCTTCTAGTAGCAAAGACATACTATCGGGGAGAAGGCAGTGTGGTGAAGCGGCAGCCACACACAGTTTTCTGAGCCCTAGGATGTGACCCCGCTATGTGGCTGATACGGCTTCCGTCAGCAGCTTCTCCTCTCCTCGGCTGCATAATCTCATTCCCACATCATAACCTCTGCTATGCCAGCAAAACCAGTTGTGGGGCTCTGAAGTAAATCAGAAGGGAACTCATCTGTTTCTGGTGGGTCATTTTTTACTGGGTCCAAGTCCCTGACTTTGTTCACCATGCAGCTGTACAAACAGTGGTGCCAGCACAGGGAAGGGGAGGAGGGAGAGAATGAGCTGTGGACTTCAGGAACCAAGATGAAGTAGGCTGAAGCAGCCCTGCCAATGCACGTGTAACCACAGCCTCCATGGCTCTCTGATCACACCCCTGTTCCGAATGTTTTTCTTTTGAAACTTTCCTTTTGCCTGTTTAACCACTGAGACAGATCAGTCACTTGGCACCTGTGTTTGCTTCCTCTATTTCTGCTTCTATTTTTCCTCATGGTCAGTGACTGAGCTGTACCGTCACTCTGGCAGCAATAAAAAATTGTCATTGGAATTCCTCCAAAAAAAAAGCCAGTTGATGCTCTCAGCTTGGCATATGTCGGGGGTTTGTTGTTTTCTTTCTTTTGGACAGTTGGTGCTTAAGATAGCTATTGCATGGGGAACGAACACTGTCCCCATTGTAAGATTCCAGCACAGGGATGAAATCTACATGTCTTCCATGTAAATGGTCTCATTATGCCATCAGTTCATTTTCATTATTTCCTTTGGCTTTAAAAGAGACTAATTGTCCATACAGTCATAGTCAGCCTGTATGAGGATGCAAATTAATTTATGACTTATTGCAGTGTAGCTCTTGGAAACATATGCAGGACTCTCACAGCAGTAGTCAATGAGATTTAAGCACGTGCTTAAAAGAAAGCCTCCACTTAATTCCCTTGTAAACAGGTCATTAGTGAAAAACACTAATACCTGCTGTATATTCAGCACTAGTTCATCAAAATTTTAATAGTTTCAGATCCACTCTTTGCCGGGTTAAAAATTGCCTGGACTGCTGGGCCCAGAGAGTGTTGGTGAATGGTATTGCATCCGGTTGGCAGCCAGTCACTAGTGGTGTCCCCCAGGGATCAGTGTTGTGACCAGTCCTCTTTAATATCTTTAGTGATGAGGGGATTGAGTCTACCATCAGCAAATTTGCAGATGACACCAAGCTGGCTGTGAGTGTTGATCTGTTGGAGAGTAGGAGGGCTCTGCAGAGGGACCAGGACAGGCTGGATGGATGGGCCAAATCCAACAACATGAGGTTCAGCAAGACCAAGTGCCGGGTGCTACACTTTGGTGACAATAAGCCCCTCCAGTGCTACAGGCTGGGGACAGAGTGGCTGGACAGGCAGAAAATGGCCTGGGGGTACTGATTGATGGCAGGCTGAACCCGAGCCAGTGTGTGCCCAGGTAGCCAAGAAGGCCAATGGCATCCTGGGTTGGATCAGCAATAGTGTGGCCAGCAGGACCAGGGAAGTGATTCCTTTCCTGCACTCGGCACTGGTGAGGCTGCACCTCAAGTGCTGTGTCCAGTTCTGGGCCCCCCAGTTTAGGAAGGATGTTGAGATGCTGAAGTGTGTCCAGAGAAGGGCAACAAGGCTGGTGAAGGGTCTGGAACACAAGTCCTGTGAGGAGCAGCTGAGGGAGCTGGGGTTGTTTATCTTGTAGAAGAGGAGGCCCAGGGCAGACCTTATTGCTCTCTACAACCACCTGAAAGGACGCTGTAGCCAGGTGGGGGTCAGTCTCTTCTCCTGGGCAACCAGAGACAGGACAAGAGGACACAGTCTTAGGCTGCACCAGGGGAGGTTTAGGCTGGACATCAGGAAAAAAACTCTTCGCAGAGTGACTGGACATTGGAATGAGCTGCCCAGGCAGGTGGTGGAGTTACTGTCCCTGGAGGCGTTTCAAAAAAGACTGAGTGTCGCACTCAGTGCTGTGGTGTAGTCGATAAGGCAGTGTTAGGTCGGAGGTTAGATGTTGCAGAGCTGGGTGTTGCTTAGCTGCTGCAGCTTTCCCTGGGAGCGCAGCGGGGGCTTCTTGGGACAAGGCAGGGATTCTCTGCCCTCCTGCAGTCCATCTCGGACTCCCCGCACCGCTGCTCCAGCTGCCAGCCTGCAACTTCAGTGATGGCAAAGGAGGTGAGAAGGCTCTCCTCATGGCACTGCAAAGGTCTTTATTCCATGCTGCCTCCCCAAAGCCTGGGGCCAGCACACGGGCTGGCCCCCAAAGGCAGAGGAGAGGAGCTGTTGGCAGGCTGCTCCCAGGCGCAGAGAGATGGAGAGAGAGAGAGAGAGATTCACGTGGCCTGGAACCTCAGTTCACCCAGGTACGAGTGGGGTGGGGAGAGCACATGGGCAAATGGTTTCAGGGCACAGGGGTGGTACATGGGCGGAGTTGGGATACAGGAACCAATAGGGAGAACTCGAGGAGTGGCCAGGAGTAGGGGCGGGGGAAGGAGGGAGACCCCATGGAGAGGGCAGGAAGTGATCAGTAAGAGCGGGTACAGTGCCACAGTTAGACTTGATGATCTCGAAGTTCTTTTCCAACCTAGTAAATTCTGTGATTTTGTGGTCTTTTTCATAGAAAATATGATATCAAAACTAGACTCAAAATGTAGTAAACTATTGTAGATTTTGAGAAAAAATATTTCCCAGAGAAACATTGTCTATTTTTAAAGTGGGGGAATAAAAAGCTCAGCAAACTCTTTAACCAGAAAAAGTTTAAAAGATCCAATCTTTAAGAAAAGTTCTTTAAAATTACAACATTCCTCTAAATTAATGTTTACTATTCCAAGAATACTTTAGAGCTGTCTATGTACATATCTTAAAAGTATTCCGTGTACAAGCTAATAGTCTGCTAATGTTTAAATAGCAAATGTCTCCATGTACAGCAGTCTTCAAGTTTGACTCTGAATGAAACAAGGAAGTTAAAAGCTTATAAGAAAAGCCAGCCAGCGGAGAAGATAAGTACTAACTTGAAAAAAGAAGAAATAAAATACATGCATTATATGGATATAAAACAACCCAAACTGAAATTCAACCTGTAGGATACTTTTTATAAAAAAGGGCCAGCTTTAAAGATGCCTCTCCACTGTTTTTAACACAGGGAAGTAAAAGATTATTTTCTTTAAAAAAATACTATATTATACTTGTAATTCTACACAACTTCACAGTATTAAGTAAAATTTTTAAAACTTAAACCATGCCATTTTTATTAATGGCCCATTTTAAAGTCACCAAATATTTTTATGTCAATTACTAAAACAAGGTTTAACGCTGTCAAAAAGCATTACTGCTAAAAACAGTCATCTTCTCAGTGTTTTCATCTGCAAAGCATTACAGTTTATAAAACAATTTTAACTTAGAATACATAAGTCTCTGTACGAAGGCTTCCATATGTTAAAAATTTTATTTGTGTGTTTGATTTTAAATTGCTTTGAAAAAACAGACAGTTGAGGTTTATAGAAAGGAATCTTTCTTTTAGGAAATAAATGTCTCAAAAGTACGGTGCACCAGCAGTAAAAACATTCTTACCACAAATCAGAAACACATTGACAAGGGTTTGTCGAGTACACCTTCTGAAACCAGAATTTGTTTCTATTTGACGGAAAATTGAAAAATCTTTTGTATCTTGGCATGCTTGTCTGGCCCCATCCCAGGCTGTTCATGCAGTAGTGGCATTATTGTGCAATAAGGTTTTCAGGACTTATAAAGCTTTCAAGTTCCTCTTCCATTTAATTTCTAAAATGCAATGTATTTGCCAATGGTCTGCATAGAACATGCCGACACTGTTGCTTTATGAAGTGAAAGGCAAAAGTGTGTATTCCATGATATTTTATTTTTAATAAAATACAAGTTATTTTTAAGAAACAAAGATAATTAATCAATGTCTCAGCTTCTGCATGGCACCTAGCCAGAAGCCACCAAGCAGACACTTGAAGTTTAGAGATTGTTTTTGCAAGGCTAATTTAAAGTGAACTTAGATGGATTCAAGATTTATAAGTACTACAAAGTCTTGACTGGAGCAAAGTTCAACTAAGTAATCCACAGCTTACTCTGCAGATGAAGTGCTGCAGCTGAAACTTCCCTGTGATTTAGTCTACACTCAATGAAAATTTTCAAAACAGGGGGAAGAAGTGAGTTTCACTGTTTCACTTCAAAGGTCTCCTAATAATTGAGAGGATTAAACTCTTTTAACTGGTTAAGAAGGTTATATGATTTTGACTGAGTAGCTTTACATCCATCAATAATTCTAAGTTGAAAGTTTAAAGTTATCATAAGCATGTATGTCCTTTAACTCCTTCAGGGTTGCAGTGCAACAATGCACCTGTTTTGCAACCACATCCAAACTGCTAAATATGTGACAGCTGTTTTTAAGTTGCTCTACTGAAGTGAAGTTATTGGTAAGAAGATTAATTAAATTGCTTTACTCAAACATTTACTAAAATTAAGAACCTGTACACTGCTTCGATGAGACTTCCTTCTTTCCTTGCTAAATAAATATATAATGCCTGTTTAAAGTCATTCTAATGTGAGCTGTGCAGACTTTGATGTTAGTACCTTTTACCTCTAGCGTGCTAATGCCATATGTATGTTTTATCAAATTAGAAATAAGTTCCAAATGCTTAGTTCCAGTGACAAAGGTACTGCTGAAGTAGAAAAGCTGAGGATTGTCAAACTGAAATGAAAAAGGTACATGCAGGAAATGGCTATAAATTTCTTCTTTTTGCAGGGGAAGACGGGAAATTAATACATGATAATAGTAAAAGAACTATCCTTTATCGTATCAAGTGGTTCTTCTTAAGTTCTTTTTGCTCACGTTTACCATTATTAGTGCAGTCAGAGAGCCTAGTTAATAAAGAATTACTTCTGCATTATATGATTTTAACTCAAGTCTTCTGCAGAGAAATCAGGATAACATATGTGCTGTGAGTTCTGAAAGAATGGCTGACAACTTATTGTGAGTTTTACGCAGCCTATATTAACATTAGTCCACAGAACTACCCTCAAATAATTTTTAAAAAACTCTCAGAAGACAGAAGTGGAATGAAGAAGTGAAGGCCGTATAGGATCACATACACTGGATCCAAAATCCCGTTAGTGTTATAATTAACAACAAAAACAACCATCACATATGTAATGCCTAGGAGTCATAATACTTTTTGAATAAAATATCAGAGACAGTTGGGAAAGGTAATTAAAATTTTGATTGACAGAAGGACCACCCATATCCTCTATCTACCCAGGAAGGTATAATAAAAATGGACTTTATTTCTCAAATTGAAAGTTGGAGTGGGAAATGAGTCAGATCTGTTACTATGGGTTTTAGAAACGACTGAAAACAGGAAAGATTTTCTCTTGGAATGTCTTAGACCCAAGCACATCCTGCTTCATCAGCATCACTATCTTTCTTTCTAACCTTACGTACATGAAATGTAGAAAAATATATCTAAAAAATGGGAACTATACTTAAAAAAATCAGAATACTAAAAATATCTGATGTAATACCTCTTCACCTCTTCCTTCCTAGCCATCAAAAAAGAATGGAAATACGTTGATTTTTTGTTTTCTTTGTACATATAAGCTTTCAAAGCACTGACAGCCTTATCGATGTGTGTTAGTGAAAAGCTAATAGATATTTGACTCAGAACTATGATCACATAGTAATTCGTATAAAACTTAGGAAGAACATGATGTCAATAGCAATTCCTCTTTGTATTCTTTAAGCACTCTTTAGCTTCTATCCAAATTACATATTGGGAAGTTGAAAACAAGTTTTCATGTTCCTAATAAAAAAAAGTGGTTTTGCACTGTGACATGGCTCCAGAAACATGACCAGAGCTGCATATTTGGAAGAGTTTTGATAGCAATTGCATAAAACTTGTTTCCAAGTATTTAAAATATCTTTTTACAATTAGACTTAGTGAAGTCATGCTCTGTTTCATTTGTTCCCCTGCTTGCTCTATGAATCTTGCATTTTTAACTACTTTTTGTCTTTACTTAATTGTTCTGTGGTGCCTTTGTGGATTTTGCCCTTAATTTTTCACTGCTTTCAAGTTTTCCATAGTTTACTGAAGCATTGTTGAAATAAATATGTGGAAGACTGAGAGACACAATAGGCTGCAACCTAAGTATTATGGGTAGACAGTAGCCCTGGCTGATTTCCATTGAACATACAGAATTTGGTGAGATTAGGGAGATTTTTGCCTGGTCTGATGCTTTGCAGAAGTGTCAGTTTATCATCTTGATGTGTACCTGGTGTGCATTGAAGCTTAGAGTACGTTCCTTGGGTCTGCATTTTGGGGAATACATTTCACGCTGGAGAAGTTACACATATTTGAAATATTTTGATAATTAGATGTGTCTCATTCCAGAACCTTTAAAGAGAATTTGAGATTTCATTTTCCTTAATGATGTGCATAAAAATAAATTGAGCTGTTAGATGGGTAAATGCGTTCTACAGGGGAAAAAACAAAAAAAAGATACTTGGCTGGGTGAACAAATCTGAAAATGGTGACTTAATAAACGTACCTTAATGCGTCTTAAGTGCCACTGATTGTGTTTGTTTAATTTCATTATTATTTTCCACATGGCCACTTACATGGTTTTCAGTTTAACTGGGACAAAACCAGTACTTCATTGAGAAATCAGCTTCAAAGGCTGATTGTTGGTCAAAACTGGAATATCTCTTCTGCATAAGAGGCACAAAGTGATGTGGCTCCTCAAGGGTTCACTTCAATCACTCTTAGAGAGGGGAGCTTTAGGCTGGGTGAATGGGAGTCCCTGTGAACAGCACTCATGCATTTTGCCCATCAGAAGAGTGGATAATGCGTTTTTTCATCCAAGATGTCTCAGGCATTCTAAAATGTTACTTTTTTATCAGTAGGTGGTTCAGCCTGCTTGGTAGTGCAGCTGCTTCATTAACTAAAGCCTGACCATGCCACACAACTGCTGTGTGTTTTGTGTTATTAACACAGTCCTGCTCAGCGATAAGCAAGTCAGCCGGTGGGAATTGGCAGTGCTGGGCACTTCCTGAGATGTGCTCAGCACCTTCCAGTACTGAGCCCTAAATAAGGGTCTGGAATTAAAGCAGCATATTAAATTTCACAGCCTTTTTCATAATCAGGTAGGGGGAAAGGTCATGGTATATCCTACAATGCCTTGACCCTAGCAAAGCTCCATCTATATGTAAGAAAAGCAAAATATAGTTTAAGAAATGTACTTTAAAAATTGATCTAAGGACTGCAAAAGGACTGAAAAGGCTTTAGTATGGATTCTTTTGCAAAAGTGGTTCTAGAAAACACAGACGGCTAAGAATAGAATGTATACAATAATTTATCTATGGCATGTTAATCTGGAATGAGGAAGTTTATTATCTATTTATTCAAGTGAAACAGACAATCTTAATCTTTGGGAGATGAATATTTTAATCATTTCACAAGGAATTGAGATAGTACTGCGGTATTTATTCAATGATAATTTCAATGCTCTAAGTAATATTCTTTCCATTAGAAACATTTTCTTTTAATATTTAGAATTAACAAGTAGGAAAATAATCAGTTACAGGCATAAAATGTGCACATTTTCCTAGCATTATTGTTATATTTGAATTTTTTTTCTGACAAAACAGTAGAAGGATTGTTTTTTTCAGGATATTAAGATTCTTTTCCAGACAATTTTTGAAAATTTCAGAAAATCTGCAGTCCTTATGTAGGCAAAACTCTCAGTGAAGCCAATAAGTATGTTCTAAAGAAAGATGTTGCCAGGGTTTTGATTATAACTGTATGATTTTATCCCCTCAAACTACCTCAGACCTTCTAGGGGATGGGTAGTGTTTTACTATACTGATTCATTAAGTAGCAAATTGCTCTTGCATGTGATACAGTTGCTGACTGGGATCAAATATGGACTGAGGCATGGAGGAATTTGGCCCCGTGTATGTCATGACAATACAGTCCTGACCAGCCATGCATGTACTCATTTCAAGTTGCTGTCTGAACTGCTGGAGTATTTTGAGCTCTTAAGCTCTTTTCTAAATTTAATACCAGGTATTAGTCCTACTGGAATGGAACAGGAATGAGAAAAAGTATCAATTTACCACTTTTGAAAACCAGATCTCAAGTCCTTTTATAATGTTCACCAACTTTTTTCATGGTGAACCATAAAAAAAAAAAGAAAATCTTTAATAAGGGGCTTTTTCCACAGAAAATAGAATTGCTGAGAACCATACAATATATTTGAAAACCTTAGAAACGTTATAAATGTTTGTGTCTCTAGCTTTTATCTCTTTCAACTGTCTCAAGCACTATGGCTGCATTACATCTGGTGAGACTGCAGGGTTTACTGATGCTTGGGACAGATGAGTATTTCATACCTGTCCATCTCTGCAAATAATCCACAAAAATTCAAACCAGAAAGAAAACCAGCTGCTGCCATTCAGCAAGAAGTCTATTACGAATCCCTAGGTGGCATGGAAAGCATTTAGACTCATTTCATTCACATGTCAGGTAAAGACTTTCATTTAGAAGTGAGATGAATGCTGAATAATGGACCTTTTGAATAATGTAATTAAGAATTCATTAAAGCAGCCCTTAAAATAAAATCTCAAGAATTCAATGCATGTGTATTTCCCCCTTCTAGTGTACTAGAGGATCAAATGAATGAATGGAACATAGTATAATACTGATGTTTACAAAATTTTCACATTTAAATTAGATGAACTCTCAATATAATACAATATACAATTTTTAATGGATTCTGAGTAGGAACAATTAGGATTCTTGAAAGAGATTGGTGTCCTTGTTAGGAGGAAAATTAATGTATCCGGACTGGTGATGACCTCCCAAAGTCTGCCTTTTGCAATACATGTTTACTTGAAATATCTTGACACCACTGCACTCTATGGAAACTCTCTCACCAATAGTTTTATTTCCTTCAACATGTACACAACTGTTATGAGCAAGCAAGGAAAAAAATTCTGATATGAATATGTGCACTACCTTTCTGATTTTCAGCAAAGCAGATCTCTCCTATGAAAAGTCGTCCAAGATGTTCTCTACATCCCACTCAGTCACTGAGAAGATTTTGTCTTAATTGCACACCAAACAGGAAAATGCAGCACGTGCTCACAAACTGGAATTCAAAAAAACACTGAATTATATACGCAGCATCCATCCAGGGTGGGACATTACTGAGAAAAAAAAAAGTTGTCTGTATGTTCTGGGAGTGTATTTCCAGTTCTTGAAAGTGGCAAATCTGGTATGAGAATTGCAGAGGGCAGGACCATCCTTACCAAAATCAGACTGTCTTCTGCATCACCTTCTGTCCATGAGAAGGACAACATCAAACATCAGCAACATCAAGATTTTGAAGGGAAGCCCTGGAATTTTTTTTCCGTGTTCAATTTGAATTTGAAGGTGAACTTGGATTATTAGATTGTTAAGACTTGGTCCAGTTTGCACACATGGATATGTGCAGAGGGACAGGAATAGTTTCATGGGCCTTGACCTCTGGCATTCAAGAATAGGAGTGTCAAGAAAGAGATACATTTTTAAGGATTTAATGATAACAGAGGCCCTTGAATATGCATAAATGGCTAAAATCAGGGTGGAAGTTAAATGTCTGACTAAGATTCTAAGTAAACAAGATATTTATGTCACTATTGAATGGTGTAGACTTCATTCCTAAATTTTAAGCAGCCAGGGTTAGTTAAGATGGATTTCGTTTAGATTTGTCTTCAAACAAGAGAAAAAAAGGTAATGAATGAATTGAAGCTTTTATGTTGACAGAACAGTAGTATCTCAAGATAAAATGTGGAATAACTGCCTTGAGTACATTTAGAGTTATTAATGCAAATGTTCGTCCCAGTACTCAAACCACTTCCTGTTTTTTCAAAGAAAACATAGTTTATAGAAAGCAGGACTAGGTAGGGCCAGAAGGATTGTTCATTGTTAGGGATGCCTTGCAAAACATTAGAAGTCCTTAACGATTCTGAGAATATCGACCTACCTTTTAAAGAGTGAAGTATTAAGGCCTGACAAATGTTTCCACCTTTTCTCAGGCCCAGTTTTGGAAATCTATCTCTACTGTACCACAATAAGAATATAATCCCAATTCTACAGGCTTCAGATGTTGGAGGTGGTGACATCTTTACTCCTTTTTCTCTTTGCAGTAATGTATTCAGAAATGTGGAAGGCAGTCCATTCTGTTACCTGTACTTTTAGTGATGTTGAATGAAAAACCTGCTACTTCAGCAACCTCTGACTACACTGTCCATCAAGTTTCTCAGACTTCTATGAGAAGTCCCCATATAGACAATACACAGATCATGTAGGCAGCACAAATGGAAAAAGAGAATGGAACAGACCTCAATAGTCCACTGCTGGATGCTTATTTTTAAAGAATGGAACTTGGCAAAGAGACATTTTATCACACTTGTTGCTGGAAAAAATTGAGAGATTCAAGGTACACAAATCTTTTCCTTCAGAAAAAGTAAAACCAACAAACAGAACTGAGAAATGAAACCATCACAAGCTGGCATTATTAGAGACTGCTTTTACCCTATGTATCAATGTACAGCTTCCCGAATGCTTTCAAAAGACTTGTTCAGTCTTGTTCAAGATGGTTTTCACTCTCGCAGGATGCAGATCAATGGAAGTTCTAAGCTGATGCACTCGTGTGTGAAATCTCCTGAACCTTATTTTCCTCCACACCTTTAAGTTTCTGGCATGTATCCCTTGACTGTGTTTAACATTGACACTCAAAATTTAACATAACCAATTTCATCCAGTTTGCAAGAGACTAGGAGTTCTCATGGAAGTGATGATTCCACCTCAGAGGAAATGTGGAAATTTCCAGCAGTCACTTTTAAATAATTTCAACTTGGTAGCTTTCAATTATGAACCCATATTCAGTTTTTCTAGCTACACAACCAGTCACTGAACTTTTCTTTGCCCCTGCTACTTTCTGGGCTGAGCATGCTACCACACTGCAATGCTAAGATCACTACTTTTCATAAAGCTTCTTACAAAGTTGTTCTGAGAGAAGATACTACGGAAGCAGAAAGTGTTCCCATTGTGACATCACATTTGGTGGGCAGAACAATTGTGCACTGAGAAATTTAACAGGAGGACCAGAAGTGTCAGAAGGAAGGTAGACAGCTGTCAACAATACAACCATTTCCAAATTGCTCTTGTAAGCAAGACAAAGCAGGTCATTTCTCTAAATCATTCATCTCACAGAGAAGTCTCTGTCATTGCTTCGTGAGAAGGTTATTACACTGCTGCGTGGGAAGCTACAGAGCCTTCAGCTCAGACCACATGGCCCTAATGGATGATTCTGCCCTGAAGGGGAGAGTCCATCTTTTCATTAGGAGCTTAGAAGAAAGGCTGTATTTGATGACAGTCCCCCAATGTCAGTTGTAGTTAATCAATTGCCATATGTGCCAATCAGGCTAGGTAGAGCTACAGGCAACTCTTTTTATTTGTGTCTGAGAGACTGGGAATAGCCTATGCAGCTGGGAAGCCAAGCAGACCAAAAGATGTTCCAGAAGCCAGCAGTCAAGGAGGCAATTTATTGAGGGAGAAACCTCAGAGCAAGAAATTAAAAAAAAAATAAAATAAGGTAGTGATATGTTTTACATTACAGAATTTCTCTTGGTATGGGTATCAGCTTCTGAATATTTCAGCAACGTCATCTCATCTCTCATCTACATATCCATTGAGAAGTTTTCAGCAGAAATTACTCTTTGTTCTGCAGTACAGAATTAAGCTGACTTGCAACTCACCGCTATACTTGGGACCTGAAAACTGAATACACTGTGATGATTTTAGAATAGTCTAGTCTTTACTTTAGTCAAACTAAACTTCAGGATTATCATATGAAACTTTTTCAAATGTCCAAATTAATCACACATGACAATCAATCTTTTATTCTACCCCATAGGAACAATCTGTTTTGTGTATTTTGGGGGGTAAAGGGGGGTTATTTAGTAGTGGTATTCTATGATTTGTGACAATGCTTAGAATTACACATCATCTTGTCCTGGGAAACCACTAAAAATAAGACATCATGCTGCCTCCTCCAGAGGCATCTACTTCCGCCTTCCTCTTGCGTGTTTATATCTAAGTATGTAGCTATGTTTGCGTATATGTGTACATCTAGGTAAAGGAATAAATTTTTGCCTGTTTACTCATCTAGGGAATAAGAACGATACAACATATTTGATACTGATGTTGTGATACAGCATAAGCTGGAGCTAAGTGCTCATATCAAAATGAGGCACTTCCAACCATTCGTGTCAGTATTCATATCAACCCACTGTCAGTTGAAAAATTTAAGATAAAGTGCTGCTTGCATTTTAAGCTGATCTTGCTTTAGAAATAGAGACGACAGTTCCCAACATTAGATTGATGAGGTTCTATGTAGACACCATGTTCTTCATACACTGAGAACTGAATCTTTAACTTTTAGGTTTATGGTGATTTGAGCTTTGCTAGATGCCAAGTGTTCACCAAAGACATTCTGTCTTTCCCCTCCTCAGCTGGATAGGGGAGAGATGAGTTGAGACACAGACAGAGAGCAATCCCTTAATGATTACCATCACAGGTAAAATCAAAAAGAAAGACTTGGGGAAGTTGCTTGAATATTTTAGTAATTAAAATCAGAGTAGTATTATGAGAAATAAAAAAAATCTTAAACACCTTCCCACCTATCCCTCCCTTCTCCTCAGGCCTAACTTTAGCACTGATTCTCTACCTCCTGCTACCCAGGAGCATGGAGAGATGGGGAATGGGGGTTACAGTCAGTTTATCTTCTTGTTTCTGCCGCTCCTTCCTCCTCAAGAAGAGGAGTCCATCCTTTGCCTCAGTTTGGGGTCTGTTTTTCCCCATGAGGTGCAGTTCTTCAGTAACTAGCTGCTCCAGCGTGGGTCCCCTATGGTATGACAAGTCCCGATAGCAAACCTGCTCCAGTGTATGCTCCTCTCTCCACAGG
Source organism: Oreocharis arfaki (assembly GCA_013398015.1). Lineage (NCBI taxonomy): Eukaryota > Metazoa > Chordata > Aves > Passeriformes > Paramythiidae > Oreocharis > Oreocharis arfaki. The sequence goes on from VZRR01011043.1 coordinate 18,968, forward strand.
TCCAGCTGTCCTTCCATGACCCCGCGCTAGTATGGGCTTCCCATTGGCTGCAGGTGAATATCTCCTCCAGCACCTCTTCCCTCTTGTTCTTTATCCTGGGAGTCTGCAGTGTTGTTCCTCTCACATATTCTCACTCCTCTCTTCTTCAGCCACAGATGTTTCTGTGGAATAATTTTTTTCCCCTTCTTAAATACATTACCCCAGAGGCGCTACCACTGTCACTGGTTGACTCAGTCTTGGCCAGCAGTGGGTCTGTCAAGGGGCCAGTAGGCATTGATTCTGTCAGACATGGGGGAAGCCTTTAGCAGCTTCTCACAGAAGCCACCCCTACAACCTCCCCTGCCACCAAAACCTTGCACCAAGCAAATATAAATACAAAGTAATACTTTATAATACAGTTATTAGACAAAAGCTAAAATAATGATGGCAACAGCTCCCTGTGTTTCCAAAAACTATTTTAGTTCCCCAGTAGCAAAGATTGTTTACAATTCTAGTCTGTTACAAGATAGGAGACTCTTTGGCCTGGACAAGTCACAGCTTGAACACCTCTGAAAAGAGACCAAGGATTGAGAATATTTGTATATCATATATTATGGAATTAGTTACTTTATATGTGCCTGGTTCTAGAGAATAATCAGTGTGTTTTTTGACTGGCAGTTAGATTTCTGTTCTTTCTTTATTTAAATATATGGTATGATGCACCAAAGCAAAGAAACCTATACCCGTCTTTAAATTGTTTTTTCTGTGCAGAAGAAAGGCTGTTTCTACCTTTCAACAAATATAAATCACAGAAAATTGTGAATCATCAAGTGCTAATATCTATTTCATTTACACAAGTGATGATATTTTGAAAGACTCAAACCAACATATCACTTCATTATGACTTCTCTTTAACCACATGAATAGTCCCACCGTGAGAACAAACTATCCCAATGTTAATTGTCTTTGTAAATGCTACCAGTTCATGGTGACAAAGAGTAACGAATAACAATAGAGATTGTGGAACTTTTTCTGGATAATTAGAACTTCCCTAAAATCATCCCGGCTACATTTAAGGCCACTTTGCTCTCATTCAGACAATTAGTTTTAGTATAGAGACTATGGTCTATTGTAACAAGATCCCTAAAGGACAAATGAAGAAATACTTAAATATTTGCTGTAGTTCATATGGTGAGTATTGCTAAGGAAACAAAATGGTTATCCTAAGACAAGGGGCTGAAAACCCTAACAATCTTATGAATCATTGTTTTCTCCTGATTTTTTCCCCGTAACCTCATTTTCTATCTGTTCTTTATTTCTCAGTTGTTGAAAGGAAAATACAAAAGAAATGTTCATATAGATAACCAGTAGGACACCAGAAAGGGCCTTTTTCAGCGAGAAATGGTGTGTTGCCCTCTGGATAATCAATTGTCCCGGCAACACTTTAGGATTTTTCATGCACTGAGATGCAAACTGAGCAATTTCTTCTTTTTTTTTCCCCCTATATAGTTTGTTAATACAGGAAAAGCAATTGGACAGTGGGGCCTCCTCATTCTTGGCACTATTTCAAAAGCAACTTGAAATGCCCTGACAGCAGTTCTTCTCACAAAGTAACGTGAAGGTTGTGACACGGACCAACAAAAGGCTGACACACTGTCGTTATCTCACCCTGTTGTGCTTAGGTAATGGTGGAGCCTCAGATCTGTGTGTGATGTTAGCATTATATGTTCTTCAATAACAAGGTGCCAGAAGATGAATTGAATGTAGAATGTCATCTTTAACTTTGAATTTCTAAGTTTAGACTAGATCTTTCTGTAATATTAAAGACTGACTCTACATTTATTATATGAACCCACTGATAATAAACAGATCAATTCCTCAGAGATGGCCAGTATTTTTTAGCATAATATTTTCAAAATGAGTATGTTCTGCAAAAATGCAGCAATAAAGTTGCTGAACTGTTCTTTCACACAGTTATTCCAATGTATTAAAAATCCTGGCCATAAGCTGGTGTCCAGGAATTTCCCACCTGTCCAGCAGTGTTCAAAACTGGCATTTGTCCTTAATACATTTCTGGTTTTAACTAACCCAAACCTCACTATAAATTGTTTCCCTTATAAATTTAATGGGACAGTTTACCCAGATCTGAGATTCTGACTGTGAGTTCCACCACAGCCATGGTAAAATAATAAAAATAATTAGATGGACTACCACACAAGCAATACCCTCATATTTTTGTAAAATTAGCTAATCAATCACTGTGTAAACTGCTCTTGCCTGTTAATGCTTAGCAGTTTGCAGTGTCTGTAAAAAGAGAATTCCCATGATTCTCTGTAAAGCAAAAAAAAATTTCACTCCTCAAAGATAACAAATTCAGTATTTTTACACTCTCCTATTACTTTAAATTGAAGTATTAACTGCTTCTCTCTCTTCTTATATTCACTGTGTTAGTGTGTTACAGTTTTTGGTTTCTTTCCTTGAAATCTTTCACTGTTATTTTTTTATGTAATTATATAAACATGATCAAGAAATGGACATCTGCAAGATTTTAGCTGGCCCGTCTGCTTTGAGACTAGGATCGTATATAGACTTAAATTTTCGGAATGGCATCATGATAGCTAAACATAAAACAGCATGTTGTTTTTCAAAAAGAGGAAGGATGCCGTTTATTTCACTGCCTGGTCGTAGGTGATTTGATAGTCACTTGAGGTCCTGTGTTTGGGAAGAAAATGCTCAGATCTTTCAGAATCACTTTCTTGGAACCTTTCTTTATTCTTGTGTTAACATTACATTATGTGAATGAGGTGTAAGCTTTAATTCCTGGGAGTAGGTACTCATTGTTCAGAAAATTTGCGGGCAGAACAAGGAAAATTTGCTTTGTGAGCTCTCTGTGGGAACCCAATGACAAGGTCTGTCTTCTCCACAAGAGGAAATAGCTGGCATGGTATTATCCAGTTCCTGAGACAACATTTTTCACCCTTTTCTTTGATCTCTTTACCCCTTCCTCAGAAGTCTTGCCCAATCCATAGCAAGCATCTTTCATCTTTGACTCTTGATCCTAAAGCAATTGAGAATAAATGCTGTTAAAGAGCATATCACAGAGTATCCTGGAGGATTCAGTCCTTTAAGACAGGGTCATCCTGGGGAAGATGGCAGAATTTTCCATTTCTCTGAGAATGAAGAGGTTAGGTTGGAATTTGACAGATATTGGCATCTGCATCTCTGCAAGTCCTCCTTTATAGTCAATGGAGAAAAACTGGCACTTCTGGGTTGCAAGTAATGTCAGCCTTGGGTCTCAAGTAAGTGAAATGAATTCTTCCATTTTTCCCTGGGACAAGTTCAGATTAATTCAGATCCCTGAAGTCAGGTAGGTAATTTCCACTCTTAAAGTTATATAGTGTGCTCTACAATCATCAGCTCTAAGCAGAGGCTTCTGAAGTAACCAGAGATGCAACTTTGCAAGAGTTCTTTTTTCATGTAAGTAAACTTGAAGTCACATAAATTGCACCCTTTCAGAGTACCAGTATTCAGAAATAGTTCCTCACATAACATGGCCCCCTCAGATAATTGAGACAAAATCAGACATTAATGTGGTGGCTAAAAGGGATATGAAGTATTGCACAGAGGTATGGGGAAAAGGACTTTTTGGGAAAAAGAAAAAAAAAAAAGTGGTCTCTATCATATTCATTGTTGCTTATGATCAGCTCTGCTGAAGCACAGAGTCTTGCTTGTTTGCTTTAGAAATAATCCCCAGTTCATACATAAGAAAATATATTAAATATTCTAAAAATTATTTCTTTTTTCCTCTGTGTAGCAGAGAGTCAGGGGTCAAATTCTCAGCTGCTGTAATCCCCACAGGATTTATTTGCATTCATTATTGAGATGGGCTAGATCCTGGGCTCAAATAGGCTGGCATAGCCTTATTGAAGACAGAGATAATGTGTTTATTTTTTAGTAGATGAAAACATAGTCCTTGAAATCAGTAATTTTTACTAAGCTCAGTTCTCAAGGTCAAATTATTTTCAGTATTTAGCAATATCTGGCATTTTCTTTATGAGTGTGCCTTATCACCCTTCAGCATATCCAAAAAGAAAAATCCCTGAAGTAGTGTTACAGCAGTGAGTGGCAAAATGACAACCTCAATGTCTGTTTTCACTCTTTACCCAAAAAGATTTATATATTAGTCTTCTTGAGGATGATGTTTTGCCATCCAAATCATCTATTCTGTTGTTTAGTGTCAGTAGCAGTATCCCTGGCACAATTTTTTTTGTAATCCTCTTTTAACATTTAAAGGCACAGTTGTGTGCAGATCACTTCAGTGGAATAATGCAGTGGTGCAGAGGAGCACTAAATCAAATGATAAATTGAGTGTAACATCAATTATGTTAGCTATGCACAGAAATATATACATTTGATGGTCATTATGACACATGAATATTCGAGATGAAAAGTGAAAAATACATTTCAAGTGTTGTGTATATGAAAAACTGACGATGAGCTGTAATTTGCATCTAGCGTAAAATTCTATAAATCTGCTGGTGTTTTCAGCATTGAAAGCTTGATTCTAAATGGAAAGGTCATTATCATTATTAAGTTTTATAAGAAAATCAGTACGTGTACTAGTATCTATTTAATAACTGAGACATCATGAATGTCAGACTTAACACACTTTGCTGGGTGCTAATAACTCTTTAAGTGTACCCTTGACTCGAGTTGAAGGCAGTATTGGAATTTTTATATTATCTGAACTGCCTGGTAGCATTTAGAAGTACTTCCATAATAGCCAGGTAAAAATATAGTGACTTCAGACAACTTTACCTAATTTTGCTCCTGTTTCAAAGGTTAAGCTAAACTCCTTTCTCCTGCCTTGTGAAAGAACTGGATGTGCAGGCAGGTGAGTCACAATGGACCTGTCCTACTTAACCATTCTCTTGTTTTTGTTGGAGCATATTGTGCTTCCCGAGGAAAGAATGTGTCAGTAATGACAACAAAATGAAGTCTTTTGTACCCAGAAAGAGTGCCTGGCAAAATATTATTTGCATCAGTGTCAAAATTCCTTTTTGAAATGTCTTGGTGAAATGGTGCTATCTAAATATAAAATACATATTTATTCCACATTTTAAATTTTTTTTTAAATCCTGCATTATATTATCTTTAATTCAAGTCCAGTGGAAAGTTAATACAGCTTGTTTCTTTTTCTATTATATATTTAAATTAAAAATTGGAAGATGTAGTTCCTATTAATGAGTTTTGTAGGGGTCTTTTAGTATTATGTCCCTAGGCGAGTTCCTTACTTGATATGAAGTCCTCATAAGAGGTGCTTGTGCACTTGATTAATTCATAAATGGCATTGAGGGCTGCATATTTGCACAATTCTTGTTAAATCATTGAAGTCTGCTATTTCTCTGTCCAACGTATTGCCAACTGTGGTGCCCATATTATGCACCTAACCACACAGCTGTACAAGTCCCGTATTTTCCAGGTATTCTCATCTGTGAAACATTCATCTCCTATGGAATAGGTCAAAGTCTCTTGGCAACATTTATACCAGTTCTAGAGCAAAATACAAGACTAAAGAAATATTCAGATACTGAAAAATAAGATCAACAAATGCAAATCAGTAGACAAAACTATCATATTTCATATCACTGAACAGAGATTCTAGCATCTAAGACAATACTAATCTACATAAGAGATGACTATAGAAATGTACTGATATCCTTAGATATTTACTCAGACTTTGGGATGGGAGAGAAGGCAAGTTAAAAGTGCCTATGCAGGCTGCAATAGTCTTTCCTGACTGATAAAATGTAAGTCTGCAGGAAGAAAGAAAAGTGAATACAAATCCAGACATTTTTTCCAACTAATTTTTGTAGACTAAGAGCAGTGGTTTTCTAGTGAAGCCAGGAGCACTGACCACTTGCCATCATGATCTCAGAATTCATCAGTATTTGAGGGCTATTGTCAACAAACTGGTTTGCCAGGATATTCAGAGAAGGGAGTGGAAATTAGCAAAACCACTGCTATAGTCCACTCTCCTAAAAGCCACACTGCTCTTGGCTACATATTGCAATATAAAACTGGATCTTATTTATTTCTGTGAAAAGAAAATTACAGTTGTTAAAAAATTGTTTTGCTAAACACACAATTCATTTGAAAGACTCAACTTGTTCCGTGTTGTTACTGTTGAAACTATAGCAGGATGTCTGTTGCCCTAAAAGCTTACAAAGGCAAAAAAATACATGGACAATCTTTTTATGCAAGGCAGTAGGCCTTCAATTTTCTTTTAATTCAGAACCAGAAGAAATTATCTGACTCTTTAATCTTGTGCCCAAAGACCTTTAACTCCAGAGATAGATGCTTGAAGTTCTCACTTACCATCTGCAAAATACATTCACTTTATGTAAATATTTTCTTTTTAAAAAATGTATAAATTAATCTTAGGGCACAAAGAGAAAGTTAATTTGCTCAATTGATTACTTGTTTTTAATGTTTGAGGGAAGAGGGTTTGCCATTCACTTCTTTTTATGTTATTACGGGACAGGGAATTCAAAAAAACGTGCTAGCAGCACTCCAGCAGTATTTAAAAGAAAAACAGAAGTTATCATGGCCCAGACTTCAAGCCATTACATACCAATGGGTCAGACCACTCTACAAGTATATGTCCAGATTATGCCATTTCTCTCTCTTCTTTTGTGGTTAAAATGTTTAATTTTTGACTTGGCTTTAATCTGGGCTCTGTTTATTTTCATGGTCTAAATAAGTAGAGGATAATTTCACAAAACTAGGTTTCTCTCCAGTCCAGTTTTCATGCACTTGTCAAACAATTGGATGCCCCATGTGGTCAGCTTGGTTGTAAACTGTGCTAAAAAATAAAAAATTCCTGGCGTTGATATCATTAAACTAAAAGAGCTGCATTAGATTCTTTGAAGATCTAAAAAATAACCAAGATAAGTTAAAGAGAAAAATAAAAAAAAAGAAACCCAAACCTATATATTAAATTATAGTAGATCCAATTCCTTGTGTAAGAAAATGTGAAAGCCAACAAAATTTAGAGGCCATATTTAGATTAACTCTTAAGGATGGGCCTAACTTTGAGCTCATGAACAGCTGTTTTCACTCGGGTGAGACCATACAATTGCTCAAAGACCCAGGTGTGAATAAGGTACTTTGCCAAATTAAGGCTATTGTGCAAGAAGAATACAGTGTCGCTGTGTAACAGCCATGCTTCCCAGGAAGGAACTTTTTTGTGTGAAAAAGAAGTGCTGCTATTGAGGCTGTGTACAATCAGGCTAAAAAGTGTTCAGTGTTCTTTGTTTCACCCCACTAGGGTGCTGTCTTTTCCCATATTATTATTATTGCATGCTCTCCAGTAATTTAAAATCTCAGAAGGCTAATAGTTCTCCTTAAATTGTAGCCTGCACACCATTGCTGATAGTTAGAGTACAGTGCAAAGTCTATTTGCACACTATACATCCTATAGTGGGTTTTTTTTGAAAGTCAGAAGGCATGAGGAAAAGGCTTTATGTCCACTGTCTCACAAGTACTGAGACAAGTTCAGCCCCTGAAGTATGCGAAGTAAAATCTCTGTGTGATAGATGGGTGATGCTCCTGCTTATATCAGAAATGAGGTACCAAATCTTGTCTATTGCATAAATAGCCTCACAGATGCTGCAAAGAGGGACACAGTGCCTATTGTATGTGCTCTGTGCCACCTAAATAGCATAAAGACTACTCCTTTTCGTAGGAGTGATAGTACACAATGAGGTGTATCTGGCACTACACTGAGATTTTTACATCCCCGTCAGAAAACAGATTTCAAAAGGGGAAATAGGCTGTTTTACTGATTTACCACTTTACTTCTTTACTTCTACTTCTTAGGACAAAATTTATTTTTAAGGGTATGTGTGGAAGGCTATCTTAAAGTCTAAAGGGAGCTTACAGTTTGTTGTACACATGGTACTCTGCAATTGCAGGATGCTCTAGTTATACATGTCCAAGCAGTGCAGCAGGGACACTCGCTTTGGTACTTCTGCTAATACCATCTGACACAGTGCCCTGGGGGGACCTGCTGGGAGGCTGTGTATTGCTGAACTCTTAAATGGTCAAGCTTCAGCTTTACATGTCACCATACGGATGGAAGATTAAGCAAAACGGAACAAGGCTTGTGCTTAGAAAAATAAAAAGGAGCTGACAACCTGCTCAACTGCTTTCACAGACATCCAAGAGAGAAATGAGCACAAATTAGAAACTTCTAGGGCAAAAGCAAAACTATGCTCTTTACATTGACAGAATCAGGCCACAATCCTGCCCCAAATTTCCATCAAAACAGAAAAGTGTGGGAATGTAACATTAAACATCTACACTTTAATTCACCTTAAAGTATACACCGGATGTGTACACCAAGCAATCAAGGCTGACAGTCCAAAGAAGGCTTTGATGGTTACTCAGACCACTTGCCCAGGTGCTATAATCTGGAATCAATACACAAAAAGCCATAATTCAAATACTATGGGGTTTGTTTCTATAGAGCTTTGGAATTTACTGTGTTATCTAACTGCAGTTGTAGCAAAATAAAACAATAAATGACTTATCTTAACTTTCAGTGGTCCTCCAGCCTATATTCCAGGTTAATTCCAGCCAGGTTAATTTAACAGCTACATAATGAATGTCATAACAGTCCTGACATGTCCTAGGAAAAACAGTCACATCGTAACTCCTCTGGTTAGTTATGCTGACATAGCAAAACTGTTCTGGTACCTGTGCTTAGGCTGCATCTAAGTTATTAATTTAGTGTGCTGTGGAGAGTTTTCCTGGTTCCAGTTGGCTTTGTACTTATAATTGGAGACTTCTAGCAAGTACTAGAGACACTGCGAGCAGACTGAGCAGTTACTTCTTGGTGGAACTGCAGCTGAAGACATGTCTGGGGCTGCCCTCTAACATGCCCTGTTGCAATGGGGACATAAGTGCCTCCAGCCTTCAGCTCCCTGCTCATGAACAGTGTGTTCCTGGGCCAGGCACAAGCCCTGAACAATCCTTGCTGTAAAGGTATTTTTCAGGCTTGGAGTCCCAGAGCTGGAACACATTTCCTAAAGCAAAACCTAGGCTTTTCCCGCTCACACTACACCATATTACAACATAAATAAGTCCATCAAGCTAGTTTAGGTTTCTCAGAACTTCAGTTTGCAGCGTAGGCAGCGTGGTTGAGTATGAGAATGGACTGACAATTGCCATTGCTGCTGCTGCGTTACCTCTACCTGCAGTTCCCTAGAGCTTCCTTTGGTGAGGGGCAAGTGAGGGGAATCACATTCCTCATACAGTTGCCCTTTTCTTACTTTGCCAGCCTATAGAAACTTGCTGGTAGCCAGAAGTGAGACTACCTTTGCCCATTCTCACTGGCTACCTGCTGACCATTAGACACAGGGGTTTAGTCTCAAACTCTGTTAATAATTTCAAACAAGACACTATGGCTATGTTAACATTAGCAAAGAGTGCAGAGCAAAAGGAGCAGATCTCTAGAGTAAAACAGTTGACTCTGAGGAATTAAATTCTTTACTATCTGTACTGGTGTATTTCCTACTTCAGATTAGCCCAAGTTTTGTCACATAGACCATAGATTGACTGCATTTCTGTGACTGAAGAACATTAGATGTGTGCCAGAATTTTGCTCTGTGAAAACTTTGCTGTCATTACTGACGCTGCTCTTGATTTGGAGGAGAACAGTTGGGCTAGGCAGCCTATAAATGAGCAAAAATTTATCCTTCGTCCAGAGCTCTGAGCACGACAGGAATCAGCACAAGAGGACGACCAGCACTTAATCTAGTTAGGAGATTATGATATAGAGACTTTTGTAATGCAAATGTTGCCGATAAATGGAATAGTAATCTGAAAATCTTCTCTCAGACAAAATCTCCAGTTATCTCAGATAATTTGTTTTGACAACACTAAAAACTGGGGGAAAAAAAAAAAAACCAAACTGAGGAAGTGAATGTTAAGCCAAATATTTAAAGAGCTGCATTGCAGCTTCCCATGTGTATTTTCCTCTGCTACCAACTGCTGTCTGTTTCGCCCATCTATTGGTATCTCTTGGTTAACAGTACTGGACTACAGAAAATTTAATACAATGTGGGTGATAATCCATCCCAAAATGCACAGTTTTTTCCACAAATAGTGGAGATGGCCATGTCCATACATCTGTTTGTATCAGAGTATAACCTGTCAGTATCTTACAGAAAAAGATTAATTAAATAAACTTTGAATTTGTCAAAGAGATCATTTAATTCTGAAGATGAAGCAAGAGAGACAAAAATACAGCAGGAAAATGCTTGGCTTTCCTAAAGTCAATGGGAGCTTTCAGAGGAGTCAGGACTTCATCCTGTATGTTTTGTTTTTCTTCAAATGTCAGTTACCTGCATGCAACATAAATACGATGTGGTCAGAGAAGTGTACAGTGAATAGCTGAAACAGTTAACAAAATCAATAAATGTAGGGAAAGTAGATGAAAACATAAACCAGACTGAGATATTTTTCCAGACCAAGATTTTTAAGTCTTCTGTATTTTGTCATTTGTTAAACCACAAATAGTTATAAACAGAGCTGCAGTTCAGAGAGTCTTTGTTTCTAACATAAACAAGGTATAAGGCATAGCTCTGTATGTCAGCCAAACATGACTATAAGTTACAAAAATGATATATATGTATAAAAGAAGTGTCAGACCATAATTGAAAAATTGTATTTGGACATGAATTAATGTAAGGAACACACTTAACTCCAGAAAGGCAGTAAGTATTTAAAGAAAATAACCCAGATTAGATTAATGCATGCATTGTACTGTGTCTGTGAAATTATTTTAACTTGAGATACTGAAACCCAGAGGATGAGGAACTTTGCATCATCTAAGTATCACTATTCATCCTGATGTGTCTGTCTTGGTTGAGAAAACTGATAAAAACTATACTGAACATATGCAACTTTTAATTTAATTATATCTAGGAGCAGAATAGCAGACTGGATCAAATTGGATTGAATATACTGCAGAATTCCTTTTTTTTTTTTAAGGGATAAGCTTAACTGTCATAATACTTTTCATCTAAAATGGCTGCATTTCTTAATTATCTGGTCGTTTCACAACCCCCCACATCTGTAACGGACCTATTTAAATACCTATTTTTTCACTTTACTTTTTCCTAGACTAACATACTCTAAGCATCAAGAACATTTACTTTCAAATCATTACTTTAAATTCTTTTACAGTTTTTTTTTTAGAGCTAAGAAGAAATACAGCTCTCAGGTATGTTGGCCCTCAAGTGTTCTGGTGCTACAGACTCCAGCTGCATAGGTCACAGCAGTCACTGCAGTAAACAATGTTCCAAACTTCCAAAGCCTGCAGAGGTCAGTATAGCAACATCAACAAGAAATTATATAGCCTCGCTGAATAGATTAGCAGTTAAAAATATTTATTGTTAAAACACAAAAATGATGTATAATTCCAGCTGTTACCAGAACTGTGGGACTACTGCGGCATGTGATGGTTATTCCTGCAAACATCATATAATATTGCAGATGCTTAAAGTCTTAAATACGTACTTTTGTATTTGCATTTTCTGATTATAAAAGGGTTAAATATATATTTCTTGAAAGTGTTTGAGAAAAGTTGGATGACCATTATGGAAAATGTAAGCATACTCTTCTTCAGAAGCTGTCTTCTCTGTGTTGCCCTGTCAATGACCTCTGCTGTGACATTGAAGAAATACCCTCTGTGTGGGTGAGAAGTAATTTGCTTCAATAGCTCTTCTGCCCCAGACATGTATAAAAAGGAGACTGTAAACATATACTCCACGTTTGCTTTGGCACTGACACCATCAAAGTCATTTACAGCAGAACTTTCAGCCGTTTGTGACAAACCAGATCAGGATGAATGATCAAAACAGTACATGTTAAGCTCCTAGCTCAACGCAATGAAATCTCAAAAACTGAAAGGAATGACAGATAAATAGTGCTAATCAGACCCTTGAACAAAACTGTACAAACTTTATTTATCCTCTTGGCCAGACTAGCCTGCTGTTAGCACTAGAAAGCAGTTACATTACTGTTTCACTGCACATTCTCAATTGTATATTAAAGAATAAGAAGATATTCAGACATGACTCTGGGGTTTGCAGAGAATTTGAGAGACACCAATTTGGCTTAAACGTATATGATTTCCTTTCTTCAAAGCACTGCACTTAGGTAGGCAAAACACATGATATCCACAACACTCTCCACTCCTAAAAAGAGCTGGTTATAATTAAAATATTTTTCTTTCAAAAGTCTGCGAAAGTTCAGGGCAAGATTTTTGTGTCATCAATACACAGTGTCTATTCTTGCCTCAGCTGTCCACCATAGCATTAGTTGTGGACACTGAGGTATTGAAAGTGGTTCTGCATTCATTTTTTTCCTTTCCGTATGGACATTCATATAACACATTTCTTAGTAACTCTCTGCCTTCACAGTTTCTTAAAAGAAAATTTGAATTGCTCAAAAGAGTAACTTTAACATAAACATCTGAAACAAGGAAACCGTCCTGAATATGAGTGATGGGTCAGATGCTCTGCTGCTTCTATTTATGCATCCCTACTTGAACTTAAGGAAAATTGCACACACATCTGTGGCAGTGGGAGGATTACCTTTGAACTTTCTTGGCCTTAAGAGACTCATTCTAAACTCCATCTATGCATATATAGAATTACATATAAATTACATAGAGTTGATGTTTTTGTTAAGTCCAAGGTGGTAAAGTAAAATGACAAATGATGAAACATGCCTAATTTCACTTACTGTCCCTGCAAATCGGTGTTGTGTACTAGTAAGGATTAATGGAATTAATAGTACTTACATATATGTTAGTTGCCCTCAGGTTTTATTTGATATTTTGCTACATATGAAAGTCATGGATTTGGGTATCCAAAGCACTGGGAAGCTTTAACATAGCTTCATCAACTCACAATCAAAAACTGTCCCTGAGAAGCTCATGAGAGACAGTTGTAAGAAATTTAATGGGTGGGAGAGAGGTCACAGAGAAAATGTTCAAATGCATATTAAATCTCAGCTTCTACTGAAACAGCTGGTTGCTTGTAGCAGTACTAACATGATATTGAATCAAGTATCTGCTTCACAAGGTTCCTGCAGAACCAGGAGTCTAAGAATTTTTTACTCTGCCACACTCATAATTATCTTTCTAAGTTCTAAGTATGTTCTAAGTATTGACATGGAGTGTTTCCCCTGCATATTTTTAAAAGAATTGTCTTTTGCCATGCAGAAGAAGAGACAGGAACATGTAAACTGTATGTTAGTGCTTAAAAAACAAACAAACAACCAAAGCCAAACAACCAAAAATACCTCTCATATTTTTTTACTTAAATCTAGATATTTAAATAAAGAAGCTTAAATAGACTAGCTCAAAGACTTTTATTTTTTAAGATCATGCACTCTGAAGTGAAAAGCAAAAACTTTTCTAAAATAACCATAAACTAGCTTCCTCTTACACATTTTGTTCATGCATGGTAGATCTCTGACCAGTCAAAGCAATAGAACAGATAAAGGAGTTTTGGTTTGAACCTGGAATAAAGTACAGTGACCTGAAATTCAAAATAGAAAGGTAAAGGTGAACAGGCTAGAGCTGGTAATATAGATCTTCACAGCTTTGCTTCTTATTCATTTATTTGCCTCTGTGCAGAATGGATTCAGAGTGGAGATGAAGGAGATCATCTGAGCAGAAGTGCTTTATCCTCACTTGTCACAGACATGCATGACTATTCCTAGTTCTAATTATTTAAACTCAGTCTGGTAAAACAAATAAGACTTAAAACATCTGTAATTTCAGTAGGTTCAGAGTAACTGTAGAAGAGAACATTGAAACATTATTTCCTTATTCATCATCACAGTATTTTTCATGCCGTCAAAGGCTTGCATCAAACATCAGAGGACTGATAATTCCTGACAGAGTTTGTTTTTCAGGTTTTGTTCATTCCCAGTACGTGATCAGTAATACTGTAATTTTTAAATCAGTCTCCAATTTTACTTTACCTCTCCTCTGAAACTCAGAATTCATGGGAAGGGGACAGGATCCTCTAGAAAATCTACAACCCCAAGAGTGCATTTTCATTTTTTTTTAGAGCAAAGAATATTTGCTGAGTCAATAGTGAAAGACTGAGCTGTTGGTAATGCAAGGCTGAAGCAGGTACACTCAGGTATTTTCAAGACATAACAGATCTACTCTACCACACCAGTGGCTGCCCACTACTGAAGAAAATACTGTATTCAGACTGTCCTTAAGGAGCCCATAGCAGAAATCCCACCATCTTCAGAAGAAGCATGATGGTATGATAGCATGTTTTCTTCAATTCCGTGGAAAGATCTTTCTGGGCAGAAGACAAAACCAAACTCAACATATAGCCTGACTTCTTCCTAATACTTGCCAAAATAGTCTACCTTTTCCAGACTTCCTCCATGTCAACAAAACAAAGCGACGAAAACAGCTACTGGAGGCAAAAGGTTCTGTTAATATCATCAACAGTCAAATATGTTCAGTACTTCTCAGTCACTACACAAGTCACCGTGTGTGACCCCCATGGACATTTGGCTAACTAGAACTCTTTAATAAAATCAAATACTTGTGCGATGGGTACATGCAGCTGTATGTACACCCTGGGCCACACAGCAGAAATCAGCATACCCTCAGTATTATAGAAAAGGTGGACATTTACTGTACTATGTAAAAGAGATCCTCATTATATATAATTAGGAAACTTATTTTCCCCCTGCTGTCCTAATTTGTGGTTTTTTCTTCATTTTTAAAATTCTCCATTGGCTTTAATTAGCTTCTCACTGAAATCACCAACCAGGTGAAATTAGAGCACTTTTTGAAGCTAAAAAATGTAGTTGGATTTTTTCAAACTTTTTAAAGTTGAGCTTTATTCCCTGAGGCCAAATCCTCCCTGCTCTTACTCATGAGAGTAGTTCTGTGCACTTCAGTGAGGGAGCTTTTCACAGGCAGGCAGGTTTTGGCCCTAACGGGATATACCAAAGCTCTTCTAAATATGGATGTAAGATATATGAGACAAATCCGCTCTGAGGGAAATCAGCAGTGTTCTTAAATCAATGAAACTGAAGCCATTTACATGCACTGAAGATTTTTCCTTATGTTTTTAGACTTCACAGGTCTTCACCAAATATTTACCACGTGGAAAATTATATATTTTTGCTAATGACATTTCTATTCTTTCATTTAAAAATTCGTCATTATATAATCAATAACAGTGACTCAGTCCTAGATATTATGACAGGAGTAAATTTTACCTAAGAGAAATCATTTTTGTGGTCCACATGACGTAATGTATCCTTAAGTGTTTTATTGTTAATTAAGAAATGAAAAAAAACAAGCTGTTTAAGAAATATGACAAAAAATGAGTGGCTTCAAAATAATACACCTCAGAGCTTTAAAATGTTCTGTGGGAGCTCTGGAGCTGGAGATAGTCATGTCCTTGTGATATTTCAGTGACAATTTCTATTTTAAGTGTCAAAAACAACTCTGCTATCTGGAGCAAGTAGTGTAGTATTCTCTCCTTTTAATATTCTAATCGTGAGGTGTAAAGTGAAATGGTTGCACAGTGTAATGGTGGTAAAGAAGCTGAGTGTCAATGAGACGGGAAAGGTGACAGACATGGAATGAGTCCCCAAGGTGCTCTCCAAGTGCATTGGATAAAGATTCCCCTGGGAAATTTTTCTCATTAGTTCTCAGACACAGTTCAGTAATTCAATAGCACCAGGTTACCATTAGTCACAAGACCAAAATATGTTACTTTCCATGCTTTAGCTCCTTGATTTGTATATGTCATTTTATGAGAGAAAATTATGAGATTATATATCATTCAAAGTACGTTTGTATGTTGTTTACATACCTCAGTATGATCCATGAAGACTCCTATTACAAAAGATCACAAAAAATTAAACAGAAAGCAGACCTCTTCTTGATATTTGAAACTGCATTAATGAGTGATTGCATCGTACAGACACGAGCAAGACATTGCAGATTGATTTTCTATACTAGTATCCAAAAAATTAATTATTGTTTGAGATTCAAACCCAAAATTATCAACAATTAAAGTGGGGAAAAAAATCACTCTGTTTCTGTGGATATTGCCAGGTTAAAATAATTCTTCCATGCTTAGAGATGAAATGTGTATGTAAGCAGTTAATATGATTGGGAAAAGTAGCTAAAAAGTTTGATGGTAGCTAATTTTATGTGTAATTACTCTGTGAAAATGTTAAGCTGAATAGGTTATTCTCGACTTTTTTTTTTTTCCTATGCAATAAAAGATGTACTTACTTCTATGCTATCAAAGTTAACTGCACTCCCACTCAACACTTGAAGGAATAATGGCTGGAGGTGTTGTCTCATTACCCACCACGATGGAAAGAAAGGAGTGTCCATCACAAGTGGTCATTTAAAACCTCGTTGTTATATTAAAAAAATATGGATGACAAACTCCAGAAAACACAAAAATTAGACACACAAACACAGTAAGTTATTATGGTTTACCTGTACTGACTATTAGTTTATCTTTTTATGTATCCAAGAATGTACTCCAGAATGTTTCAACTTAGTTTTCACTCGTGATTAACATATTTAACACTCATCACTGCACCATGCACTCATATTAAAAAGACAGAAGATACAGAAAATTATTCTGCCTAAAATAGTTTAGGAAAATACAGATATTTTAGCTTCTTTAAAAAAAAAAACCAAAAAAACCTCAAGAAGGATGCATTCTCTGTAAGCTTTTTCATTTTATTTGATTATGGTTTATGGAGTGTGGGGCTGTTGGGCTTTTTCCCTTTCTTTTCAACAATGTTCAACATTTAATACGAGAAACAAACAAAAAAGTTTTCATATAAATATCGGTCTTGATCAAAAAATATTGAAGTCTGTCAGTCAATAGCTGCCTAATTTTCAACCTGTTAACCTTTTATTGCAGTCAGATCAAAATCATGCACCCAAAGTATCTCATTTAGCCTACAAAATCAACTTATTAGTAGGCTTCCTTAACGAGAGGAATTATAACCCCAACACAATTACTCGTGCAGTAAATAGGGTTCAGTGTTTTTGGACTAGATTCTGATATGTTTATCGTTGTACTGCAGGAAGGCCATATGTTAAGTGCTGTGGTGTCTGTGCCAAGTAAATCATCGAGAGCCAGTTTCTATTAATCTTACGTATGTTATTGCACTGGAGCTGGATGTTTTTCTCCCCTGATTAAATTGAGAGAATAGCAGTTTTCTAGAAGTGTGAACTCACCTGTTTCATGTGTATTATTTTCTTCAAAGCTGTGCACTGCAATCTCCAAAGGAAGCTCTTCTAATTGAAAATGTTTCCGTAACTCTTTAACACTAAGCTATCTTCCAACTAATGATCAGGCTCCAAATAAATATGCCAAATACTTATGGTATTATTTATGTGCTATACAGAAGCTCATCATTGACTTATGAATTGTAAATATTTATAAGTGGCTCATATTAAAGTAGTTGTCAACTGCAGCTACAGTACTTCACCTTCTGTCACTCCCAGGTATCAAGGGGGCTGATTCAATCACTCTCTTGTCAGACTACCTTTCTTCTCCTGAATACCCAAATCCCTAAACACAACAAAATATAAATGAATGAAAAGTGCTAATGATGCATCATTACCAAGAGGTATCAAGTTTTTTAAGGTCCTTTGCTGACTAAATTTTAAATTAGCACAATTATTCAGAGCATTCCCCAAGGCACCATTCATTATGCTTAGCCACTGAGTTGAGGCACACTGCAAACGAAATATATATTAATGTCCACAGCATACTGTCTGTCTGCCTTCCTGGAGTAAGAACACATGTAGTATCTACCTGAAATGGCAAAACTCAGAATTCATCATATGAAGTATTTTTGTGTATTGGAAAACATACAAGTGTGCATGTATTTTAGAACTGATCATATACCTGCATTTCTGTTAGTGCTCTGTTACCTACAATGTATTTATATTCCTGAAGATCCTGAAGAACAAGGACAGGTACTTAGAAACTGAGAATTCTTTCCGAAATGTTGTTTCATCTGCTTCCTAACACAGCAATTTTAATTTCCACTGAAATAGAAAGCCTGCTGAAACCAGGAGCTACAATGTCTCTGATACTGCCTAAGCCTTCCAGAGGCTTACAGTGCACAGTGGATTATATTTTTCTTTGGCCTTGTCATTGGCAAATGGGTCAGAGTGGACACTATGTCAATCAATTTCTTGGGCAGCCTGGATATCATATCTTTTAGAATTCCTGATAGCAATGACCTGTGCTACATCTACCTTGTATGGCAAAATTTGATTTTTTTTCATGCGCTAAATGAAGAGTCCAAAGCCCTTGTTCATTAGGATGTTTCACAGTCTTCTGAGGAATAAGAAAGGTGACTTTGATATGACAGATCCTTCTTGGGTTGTCCAAAAAGCAGATCAGTTTGATGCACGCAGCAATAGGCATGGTACTATTCCTTGTAAAAACCTAGTCGTATTTTTCACAAAAAGAGCAAAGCAGCCAGTCCTCATATCCATGTTATAGGTTAATATGAAAAGAGGAAAAACGTGACTGTCTACATGCGACATGGGCTCACCAAACCACAGTCAACAGCTCTCCCAGTAAGACGCAGTGCCCATTTATCCTCATGCAGACGAAAATAGGTATATTTGTAAAAGAAAATCATTTCTTTATGTATCCAGCTGTAAAGTCCTGAGTTGATTTTTTAACTCAATGACATCACCACACTCAAGTTGGGCCCCACATCACAGATGTGCTTTCATGTGCAGTGATATCACTTTCACTAAAACACTAAAGGCATGACTTTAAAGCAGTTTTAAAATTCAGATCAGTTCTGCTCATATTTAATCCAGACATGTTGGTTTAACACCAAGCCAAGCCAGACCTTTTAATGTTCAGTGGCCATGATATAAAATTCTTCACTGTGTTGCACCAATAAATTCAGAAGTGCAGTGTAATTTGCTATAGTCACAGAGACTCGTGAAATTTTAGCAAGAGTTGAAAGCAACCCTTCATTTTGTGCCATACCACAGTATTTCAGCTCTTTGGAAAACATTTTTTTCCCCAAAAAACAGCTAACTGCGTGGATAGAATAATTTACTGCTGCTTGTTTTGGTCATGTTGAGATTAAATTGAAGGCAGGCTGTAAACCACCATCAGATTCTTCCTAAGTTAGTGTCGCTGTGGCATTATTTAGGAGTTATTTAAAACAAACAATGGAAAGAAAGTGCCACTTGACACTGACAGCAAGTATCTCTGTTCATTTTGCATTGTCAATAGCTCCAGTGGTAGCACTATTCTTTTGACAGCTAAAAGCAGATGTGTGGGTTAAGTATGGGAGCAATTCAAATGTCCATAGTAAACTGCAGGGGGGCAGAGAGAGCTCAGAGAGCAGCAGCTTTAAAGTAATTGACTAATACAGTAAGGATATTAAAGTCATTTAGTGCCAAAAGGGAACACACTGATCCTTGACCCTGAGCCACTTTGGAGTAATCTAGTATTCAATCCAGCGTGTAATGACTGCCAGGCCTGTCAATCCTCCAGGCTCTCCAGTCAAATGCCTGTGGCTACTATTGGCTTATGGTAAAAGGACAAAAATGCAAGGAAATGCCTCTCAATCAGGCTATGATGTGATAATGTTATTGCTCCAATGTATTCTATATTGTCCCTGCATAGTTTAATCTGTTGAGATCCATGTCAAAAATTGCCCTTGTTCCCCAGAGGTCTTTACTCAACCTTTTAGTAATACAAGCAGATTTGAAAGGAGAGGGGTAACTCACTTGATGAATGGTTTCCAGTTAATATAAAAAATAAGAGGTCAACTGTGGCTTAAAGGCTAACCATGGAACGTATAAATTAGAATAAACGTGCTAGTAATCTGATTAGTAGGCCTTGCTCTTCATTTACCCCAGTGGGTAAAATATTTTCCGATAAATAATATTGACACAGAAATTTATATACAAGAGTGGCATAATTCCTAAAAAGTTTAGATGTTCGGAGGACTTTTGGCTGGAAAGCGATAAGAACAATGGCTCACTTGCTTCTGTCACTTCTTGTCCTTAAAACTTCTGCAACTACTGGGAATCTCGTATTTTAAATTAGGCACCTCACATTTGAAAAATATAATTATTGCTACAGGCTGAGTGGTCCACTTGAGCTTGAAAGAAGGAAATTGCCATTTTTTGTTATTTTGATTTTGCTAATTAAAACAGGGAAAACTGACCCACATAGATTCTCTAAAGTTAAAAAGTCAAAATGGGATAATAATTATGCAAATTTAAATGCATTGCTGTAAAAATGATCTTTATATTTCATTAAATGGTCTCCACTATTTCCTGACCTCACTTACCATGTGCTGTACATAAACTTTGGGAAGGGTGAAGCTCTAGTGATAGTGATGCTCCCACTATTTTTAAAGAACCATGAGGTTACGTAACAGGCACTTTGCCTAATTTGGTTCTCTATGATTCCACAAAGCTCTCCACAGGGATGACACAATACGAAAAGGAAAAAAAGAGAGAACCTCTCCTGAGAAATATCTTGCTTATAACTTTGAAATAACTTCAGTGTCAAAACCAAATGGCTTTCTCCAAAATTCTGCCTCTCCTCTCTCAGTTCAGTGCCCCAAAGCCATTATTCAGTGTAAAGTTCTATTTATAAACCCATTTTCCAGCCTGTACATACCTTTTACACTTGAAAAATTATGGTTTTGTGGACAGTTTTAGAGGATGAATCAGAGAAAGAGGAAAATTGTCCTTTTGTGCTCACTGAATTCTCTTGCCATGAGGGTGGAAGCACATGCAATGCAAATTGTGATCTCATCAGGAGATGGCTGGATGTGTTCCAGCTGAACTCTTCACGGGCGGTTTAATCACAAGCTCGTGTTTTCACAGGGGAAAAAATAACAAACACCAAGAAACCTCTACAAGCAAGCTAACCTGAAGCAGGATATGACAAGTGTCGTGTTATTGCCTTGTAACAGAGCAATTAGCCAGTGCCATGTAAATGGCACAGTTTGGCAAAGAAGGCTCTTTGCAGGAACAAATTCTCTCTGTGCTTAGGAAGTTCTTGATATGGTGATGACAGAACAAAAACTGTGCTCACCTCCACCCATGTCTTCTCTGAGAACTTGCATTGCTTTTCCTTCCAGACAGTGGTGACTCTCTCCCTCTCAATGAATGGTACTTAAATCAGCATGGGAACCTGTGTAATACTTCATCTGGTGTAAATTTAGCTGGGTAATTTAAATTAATTACTCTCCTTTGCACCTCCAAAAGGAGGTTGCAACGTGAATCCACATGGATTTGTTCCCACTTCAGCAGTGCAAGTGGTGCCCCAGCAGCACGTACTAGCTGGTGTGGAAGGTACTTGAAGCAATGCTCACCCCCAGGAGAGAAGGGATCATACACTCCCTGTTATCAGTCTGGGACCCAGGGGCCCCATCTTTTCCCAGTTCAGCTTCCTCCTGTTTTGTCAGTGGCAGTTGTAGCACACAAAACAAGGAACAGATGATTTGGGCACAAAAGAAACAGGAGACACAGAAGTGTCCCCTGACACAAATGCAGGACAATCTCTTGTGACATGGCACACTGACAGCCAGGCAGCTGTCTCTTTGCTGTCCTCTTCCCCGCCATGACACTGGTAAGGACATTTGTCCTTCTTCCATCTTCACCAAAAGTGACATTTTGCCCTTCTTCATTACCACTGAGGGGCAGAGATGGGTGACATCTTCCACAACTTCTCAGCCTGATTGGGGATTGAGATCTGCTCCCTTTGCAGTGTTTAATAAGGAAATCGAGGCAACAGCAATCATTTTTGTGGTCCCTCCCTTCTTTTGCTCTCTAAAAGATCTGTGCATGGTTTCAACAAGAAAGTGTGGGAAACTAATTTTTAAAAGTGTGAAGTTTTGTGAATGGGGGAGGAAACACCAAAATATTTCCAAGGACCTTTGCACCACCATTCACAGGGTAGCCAGGTATGAAACTCCTTCATTCGGGGAAAACCCCGTTCTTTGGGTATTTTCACTGGTAGCTCATCATCACACTTAAAAGGTGTTGGTCTTTAGAGAAATGATATTTCATGATGTATGCTTTCAAATTAAAAAAAGAAGGAGAAAAACGTAGAAAATTCAAGAAAATTCCTGCTGTTCCTTAACCTCCTTGAAACCAGAAATTCCTTAAAGCTAATAGGTCAGGCATTGTTGAAAAGCCCACATACAATTTCAAAAGGTATCTCAGCTCTAGTACATCTTCCTTTGTTTCTCTTCCAGAATGACTGTGTTTTTATTTAAATTCCAGGCTTTAAATGCAAGTCTAAAAGCCACCTGACCCCTAAGGGTCTGGATGTTTTTTGAGCGAGTTTGTAGTCATACCCCCTGCTATCTCCTTTTTGTTAAATTAGTGTAGTTTTGCAGCCTATGAGAAGAAAACTTGTTTTTACACTCCCCTTTTATGAGCATTTGAAACCATTAAAACCATTTTGTAAACAAATTTTTGAGATGATCTTTTTAAAGCAAGGCTTCAAACACAGACACACAGACACAGACACACACATACATAGATGCATGCATGCACACATTCCACTTTTATTACTTTGGAATAAAAATGCAAATGAATTTATTAGCTTAAGCATGGCACCAAATACAAATTTATGCACATACATTTAAAAAACAGACCCCTTGAAAATAACGCAGTTGCAACCTATTAATTTTCTTTTTTGACAGTTTTTAAAATTCCTCTAAAAAAATGAAACAGCATGAATACTGTCAATATATCACAACAGCCACATTAGGTTTTGTGATATACATCATAATATAAAGAGCACTATTAGAGCACAACCTGGGAACCATTAAATCATTCTAAATCACTGTTACATTCCATTAGTGTCAATGGTGAAACCACATAATAGGCTTTATTACAAACTTCACCTTGGTAGGCCATTGTCTCTAATAACCACTTCTCTATGATGTGGTATCATACCCAGAAATCCAGGGAGATAATAAAGGCTCCCTTATTTCTTTTTTATTGGATGGGTAAAGTTAAATTTAGCTGTAAGTAAAAAAAAAAAAATCTTGAAGCTTTGTTCACTAACTGTGAGTTGCTGCTATTTGGACAAAAAAAAAATTAGGCAGACTTGAGAGAACAGTTTGAAATAAATTTAAATCCTGGTAAATGGTTGAGGCCAAGGTAAGATAGGCAGTCCTGCAATTACGATGTCATTTTTGAAATGCAGCTTAGTGCATTTATGCCCTTCTTTACACTTTTGTTCAGATACAAAGCATTGATTACTGAAACATTATAGGAATTCAATCTGTATTCTTATCTTTTCAACCCCTATATAAGCAGTATCCATTAGAAAATGAAGAAAATGAGAGAAAGGAAGAAAGAAAGAAAGATAGAAAGAAAGAAAGAGAAAGAAAGAAAGAAAAAGAAAGAAAGAAAGAAAAAAGAAAGAGAGAAAGAAAGAGAGAAAGAAAGAAAGAAAGAAAGAGAAAGAAAGAAAGGATAAAAGAAAAGTGTTAGTGCACTCTAGTATTTTCTTCCTTCCTGAATTTTTAGAAATGCTTTGGGGGAAAAAATAGTGCATATAATTAGGGATCCTGTTTTCCATCTTGCAGGGCTAAACCTGGCTCAGCATAATACATATGATGACAACAGATCAACTCAACAGACTGTAGTGTGGTCATTCAGGATTAGCACAAAGAACTTCCCTGTTTTGTGGAGCTGGGGCTACTCAGTGCTACCTGAGTGTGAGTCTGTAGGCAGATGTGGAGGAATCCTGCCCCTTTGAAACTCATTAAACTTTGGTTTTAACTGGAGAAAGGGCTTCAACCTCATGTTTTGAAACTTTTTTCACACAGGAGCCTTGTACTTCCTGTAAGAACATAGATGAATTTTGGTAAGTTAATGTCTTTATCATCACAGCTTTTCACTTAATCATCTTGCAAAAGCCGACTTGTGACTTTGGTTTGAACAACACTGCAATCCCCCGCCATCATTATTCAGTTATTGGAGTGTCTGAAAACATTTCTTATGGTGACGCCTAATGTATAGTGCCTGTCTTTATAATTCTTTCATGTGAGTTCACTACAAGAGTTGGAGTAACTGGGAGGTAGATGTGAAGAGACAGGTGAGTACTCCAGCCTTGTACTGCAGCGGAGTTAATGAACTGTATCCTCTTGTCCACCTGACTGATTTCTAGGGCCTGATGGCCTTTTATCCTTAAATTTTCCTGTAGGGTCTGATTAGTAATGGATGTAAATAAGAACTGGTCCTTACATCATAAAAAGTAAAAGACAAAGGTTTTTACAAGGTCAAAAGTCCTTTCTGATTGGATCAGTTGTTATCAAAAAGAAAATATACCCCCTCAAATGAATAACCTGCGATAAGATGAAGTAAAAAATAATCAGCAATCTCCTCTGCTAACACCATAAAATAAAAACATTTTTCTTTATTCCACCTATTCTAAAATTAATTCCTCTGAGCATATCCTCTTTTGTCCATTTTTTTCATTCCTTTTCTTTCCTGCATCCTAGGTTTTTCTGCATCTCTCTGAAATGTTCCTGTTTTAAAACAATGACCCAGTTCCACATCCTGTGGTATGTCTCATATATTTGTGGCAATTTTGCACTTACTTTTTTCCTTCTAAATGGCAATTTTATGTAGCAGCTCAAAAAGACTGCAAGTCTCTTACATGTACTGGGAACAACAGTCAAGGTTTGTGTTGTCTTTCCTTACATTCATTCCTTTAAAACTTCAGCTCAGTATTTTCAACATTAATTTAAACTTCCACTGATCCGAATAATATCTTGCTATGCATGAAATACTGTTTTAGAAGTATGAATCTGGTTTCTTCATCTACATAGGATGAATTTACCAATCTCCCAGGCAACCTGTACTGCCAGATATAGAAATCCCGTATCTCCAAGTATGTAAGATCTGAAGCTAGAATGTAAAACTCACTCTGAACTTGGAATATCCCCAAAGGTAGCCAGATCAGTCACTGGAAACAAAGGAAAAGCTGTAGGAGGAAGGGGGACTATAAAAGGATAAAAAGGTATGTCGAGAGAGATAAAAATGACAATAATTCTGGGTGGTGTGTAATGATTAATTACAGATTTACTGATAAACCATAGTGACTGGGCTTGCATTCATTTATTTCATTTAGGGTAACCTGAGACCAAGGTCACATTCTTCAGCTGTGGACAAAGTTAGATGTGGTTCAAGAGAGACAGAAAGGTGGGGAGAGGAAGTGGAAGATGCCAGCAGACGAGAGAGCTGGGGAATACATTTAGTCTCTTGGATACTTTTATCAAAGTCTGAGCCTCCTTCATCATTGCTAGTTTAGAGTTCAGCATGGCAGACACCAGCCTTGTTTTCAATGTCAGATGTGCAATTCCTGCCCCTCTAACTCGTTTCTCATAACTTCGAAAATGTTAGTGGTTTGTTTCAGTGCCTAAAAAAAGCCATAAGAAACAGTTAACAAGACACAAGACACTCATGTGAGCAATAATGAAAAAAAATTAAAAATATGGGAAACAGAATTTTGCCTAACAGACTCTGTAGGGGCTTAGAAGGGGGAATGAATGAACCTTGTTTAAATTTGGCCACTTTTGAATAAAGCATTTATCTAAAATATAGCCCTTGACCTCGTTTTCTATTTCCAGTGTATATTGTAACTTTTTTTTATATACTATAGTTTACAATGTCACTGATGTTGATGAAGATCTGGACAATTTCTGATGCCATTTAAACAAGATAATCTGTAAAAGATTTAGCTCCTCCTTGTGCTTCTCAAATTTTTATTCCAGCATTTCTTTCTGACTTTTTTTTTTGGGGGGGGGCGTGGGGGGGAGGGGGAAACTAATACATCTAGGTAGTTAAATATTTAGAAAGTCTAATTCTGGGATGTATGCAGCATATGAAGTCAATACAAGGGCAATAGTGGCAGTGTGCTTAGCCTTGGCTTTAATATTCCTGTGTTGTTAACTTGGGACCTGAGGCAACTTTCCCCTCTTGAGAAGTGTCAAAATACATCATGTATTAGTACCAAACATTAAATAATTTCATTGCTAATTTTAAGAAAGAGCTGACTCAATACTTTCGATGATTAGCAGGGAACAGCAGCTATACCTTATTACCATGTACGACATCCAACTTAAACACCTTATCTAAACAAGAAGCCAAAAAACATGAAGTATTTTAATTTTCTACATTCTTCTACTTTCTTTTTTTCCCTTATGCTGTGATACAAAATGGTCCCTCAGATGGTTTCTTTCATTACTGGCATTAAATGGTGGAGTGATGGACAGATTTGTCCTCTCTAGGTTAGCTCATAACCCACTTCCTTTGCCCTTCCCTCCCTCTCCTCCAAAATGTTGCCACTGATAAGTGTGTACAACACTGAAATATTTGTCCCCACTCAGTATATGCAGAGGTGGCAAAGAATGACAATAAAACATCTGCAAGTTATGAGTGCTTCCAGAGAGCACTCTGTAGATGCTGAGTATCTCATGTTATTGCACCTACTGAAAAAATACTTATCCTCTGAAGGAGCAAAATAAACATTTATTAACAGTATCTTCTGTTTATCTGCAATTTGTGATGAAAAAATAAAGACTCTGGTTGAAATAGAATCACTCTTCTCTCATAATTTCTATTTTTTTTCTGCTCACTTACTGTGCTGCTCAGAGAACAGCCTGTAGTCTGTGGACAAGTCTTTAATATAAGTTAAAATAATTCTCGAATGTCATTTAAGTCAGCAAAATAGGCTGGACTAAAATGGATCCAGGACTGAAGGAGCACACAATAATACTATTTGTATCCTTTTTCTGGCTAACCATTGAGCCATCAGGGCTGAGGATCCTTGCTCCCACTCCTTATTTGCAGTTGCTAAAAAAACCCCGTCACCTGCTATCTGTTCTCTACTAAGCATGCTGGCCTGGCAGACTAGAAGGAATTAAAAAGAAAATGTCTCTTCAGAAATTAGTTCATGATACTCTGTCCATACAATGCAACCCAGGAAAAGAAGCAGTAAGATATTAATGATGGATCTTTTTACAGAAATATTTGAGAGCTTGCTGTATTATAAAATATATGCAAGCAGTTGGTGTTTCATGGTTTATAATGCCCTGAAGCAAATTGTAAGCCACTAGCATCTGCCAAGATCAGAACTTTCCGTTCGGGTTTTGATTAATCAAATATATTATGAAATCTTTGCTATGCCTTATTTTTCAGAAAGTCTATTTTTGATATTAATATATCTCTGCAGATTAGATACAGATTAGATACAGATCAGTTGTTTCATGAAAATAATTCTCTTATCTTTTTTCTCTTGTACAAAATATTATGTTTTTAAAAATAAAAACCATCAGATAAATATTTAAACACAGATTTTCTTCATGTGGGTGTCTCTTCCATGCTATTTCACTTATAAGTCTTTTTATAAATGAAGCACTTTGAAATGTAGGACCTTTAATACTCTCTAACTTCTGAAACAATCACTAGAGGCCTGTAGACTGCTTCCTAGGAAGAGACAGCCAGTTGTATTTCATTCAGCATCTTTATGGCTGTGTGTCAGAAGCCTGAGTGTTAAACCACGAGTCTCATCCTATTAACCCAGTCATATAACCTTGAGCTATCCAGACTTGCAGATAACAACAGTAGCTCTAACATGTATATCAGTCAGGGCGTGAGCTTTTTATCAGGTACAATTAATGTTTAAAAGTACCTGCACTAAACAGACAAGTATGCATATTTTGATTTAAAAACATCTAGAGTAAATTTTTCAGTGTTAGAATAGTAGTGTCAGTTATTCTGTGTATTAAGGGTCTGTTGGTAATTATATCATAGTCCTCTTTCCCTTTGGAAAGGGCTGATGAACTTTTTTCTAATTTCTCTAAACTGGAGAAAATGGACGTTTTAATGTCATAAATGTGCATATCAAAAGGACTATCAAAAAGAGTGGTGCCAATTGCATTTCTGGTCTCTTGCTGTTCATGAGGGCTCAACAACCTATTTGTTTAAAACCAAAACATCTGTGTACAAATGACAGTTTAGATAAAAATGGGCATTCAAGATTTATATTTTAGTTGAAGAAGGGTACAGTTTTTGAATTCAGAAGCAAATTCATGTTCCTATAAAAGTGTAATCTTTTCCAAGCAAAATGGTAAAGCTTCTTACCACGGAGGGCAGAAATCCAATCCTGTGAGCTGCTGAGCAGCCTGTGCTCTCCTGAAGCTGGCTGGCAGGGACTCAGCACCTCTCAGGATCAAGTCCATAACGCATAAGTACACCAGCTACTCTGATACCAGTGACCTTAAATGTTTTGGTCCACGGTGTCAATGATCCATGAACTAAGACAGATTTACGGTACACAAGTGACAGTAGTGGTTTAAGAAAAATAAGTAAAGAAGTTGTGTCAGCCTTCACTTTGACTCTCCTTGCTCACAATGCATGCTTTAAGCCCCAGGTTTACCTATGTGCCTCATGTTCTGTTTTTTTCTGTAGAGACCTCTTCTGTTTGTTTATAAAACTTCTTCACATGAAGTAATAAATTTTGCTGAGTAAACAATCAGTACTTTGGTAACCAGAATAATTGTATTGGCAGGTTTACCAAATCACCACTACACTCCCTGCTGTGTGAATATTCATAAGAGGTACATTAGGACATACATGTGGCCTGAGGCTTCTGGATCAGCTGTGTGCGATGCCCCATATCTGCGCATGCAGAGATCAGCGACCCAGGGAGAGCAGCTGGATGGCCCCGATTCCTAGTCTGCAAGCCTGGCATGTGGCCCAGAACGCACTAGACATACTACTCTCTTCTTGGGCTACATTCTTCATTTGGATGTCCTGCATCTTAGGAGCTACTTTATTTTATTTGATTTTAACCTTTTGTTTTTTCCAATTCTGCCCAGCAGCAATTTTAATTTTTTTTTGTGAGCAGAGAGCTTTTCAAGCGAATGGATTTTTCTTTTTTTTTTTTTTCGGTCCATTTGATCCCATGAGAGTGTTCAAGAGGGCTTTCACACATGGAGCTATCCAGTCACCTCCATGCAAAGATTGAATTCAGCAGCATTTCTCTGTTGGCACTTCCTGCCACTCTGGGCTCACTCCTACTGACTGCGGAAAGCCCCGATGAGGGTTTGAGAGGGGGAGCTGCTCAGTGCAAAAGATATTTGGCCTCCTCCACACTCCATTCCCCTTAGCAACAGCCTGCTTTATCTCTCCCCTACACATAAATACTACACATGCAGGCATGCACACACGCAGTGTCATATAGATGAGTGGATAGCCTGGAGGGAAATTACTGATCTTAGAGCATTTTTTAAGATATTGTTGATGGTTTCCAGTGTACACATTGTAAACTTGTGTTTATGCAGGCAACAAATGTACAAATGCATATTCCTTTTCTGTGCTCTGAAAAAAAAGCAGATAATTTTGGGACAGAGTTGGCAGGCACATAAACAGTCACAGTTTAAAAATACATAGGATGATGAATAGAGTTTCAGAAATGAACCATAGTTTATCTTGTTAATTCTTACTGTGTCTGAGTAGCGATGAAAGAAACAGTGCCAGAACTCCAGGATATGATGAATAAGAAAGAGCAAAATGACAACCAAAGGCCCTGGTGACCAGAAAACAAGCTACAGTTTGTCCCCCAGAGAGTGGTAGTGATGGGTTGAACTTGCCATTAGAGGGAAGATTAAGTGTCCTTGGTTCCTCAGTTAGTTAATTATACACTCAAATCTTCCCAGTATATCACATAAGCCAGGCATTTTGCTTTTGAATATCTGTATACTGACTACTTGGATTGCTTATTGGTTATTTCTCTTGACAACTCAAACCTGAACATTAAATCCCATTGGCAACAACTATCTGTCAAGAGCAAAAAAAAAAAAAAAAAAGATTTGTGTATTTAGTTTTCATTATAGAAGTGCTTGTAGTTGAAAAAATATGTACCTGTCAAGTTTTCGACATCTCGCTGGGGATGCAAGCAATGCTGTTGTGATTTCAAAACCTGGCTGACAAATTCACGTTCCAGTAGTAAAGACAAATCAAGGGGGTTTTTTTCTCTTTTTTTCCCTTTTTTTCCCTCTCTTTTTGCTTTTTTCACCGCTTTGACAGTCATACATAACAATTTGAGACCTAAGTGGCACTTTGATGCACTATTCCATTATTAAGTGGTATAGTCACTATAGAATAGATGACGGGCCTGTACTCAAGGCATTGTGAATTAAACAGCTTTCAACAATAGGGGAAATTGAATGGCCTAAAGAATTCTGAAACATAAAAAAATAATGATTAAAAATGTGTTTCAGAATCAGCAAGGCATATAATTCAAAATAATGTCAGGTACTGAAATTCAAACTAAAGAAAACAAAGTATGTTTTAGAAGAATCTTTAAAGTTCAGAGGAAACATTAAATAATTAGCAAACATCACTAAACCTACAATTATGAATTTTAAAAATGGCTCCTTGATGAATCTTAGAAAATCAATGTGACATAAAAAAATCCTACCTAAATATTAAAATGTGAATACATAAAGCCCTTTCTCCTCTGACTGTGCTTTGATAGTATATTAATTGACTAGTTTTGTACTGGCATTTCCTTGTGTCTAAACGTAGAGTTTTCAACTAAAGAAACATTGACTTAAAGTACTTAAATTAATTCTTTTGTCAATAACTATACAGCTAATCAATACATCTGGAATTAAACAACAGTTTTTGGCCAGAAGGCGTGCTAATCCCTGGTCTCTTTTTGTTGCAATTCATTAATCATTCAGCCCTCCCCAATTAAAGATTTCCCTGTCTGAATTGGAAAGTTTGAGACACCAAACATCTCACTGTGGCAAGTAGAATAAAGAAAATCAAAGAAAGGTTTCCAAAAATTACTATTTTACTGGGAAAATAAAAATTCAAAAGCTACATCGATAACAATTCATGCTATATTTTTAGTTAATAAAATGTAAGTAGATATTTTTTTCCTATTAAGATAAAGACCGAAAATGTAATACTTGTTATACCCCAGAGCATAATTGGTCATATATTATCTTTTGTTTTTAAGATTATTAAAGGCTAAAAAATTACTTTTCAAACATTGATCCAATGAGATTACTGTGGAAAAAAAGACACCAAGCAATGAAAATTCTATTAATCCACAAAGTCCCTAAAATATTTGCTACAATACTTATCTTTCTGCAGTCCTGAAAACTATATCAAACTGATCTGTATCTCCGAATAGGATGTGGATTACAATTTCAGTGCTTAGTACTCCAAATCTTTTCTTTTCCTTATTCTGCACTAGAAAGAAAAAAACTGAATTATTCCTTTATCCTTTTCAACTGATAATCCTACAAAGCATGTAAAGCCACATTAGAAATGTAGTGTGCTTCACAAGACGGCATAGGGTATAACTCATAGCTGCAAACAAAGGCCCCCAAAACCAAAGAAAAAACCCAAATTTACCAGTTTGGGTATGATATCTTAAAAGATAAAGGTGATTTCAGTGAGTTACTGAAAAATATTTCATCAATATCCTACTTTTACATTCTGAGGCACTAAGGGAGAAAAAAAGAAATGCAATTATGGGAGATAAAATAAGGATTTTCTTAGTTACAATTCCTGGCCTTTCACTGATTGCAGTAAATTATAAATTATGCAGTCAATGTAGGCCAACAAAAGAAGACATCTTCAAATCTCAGTCAAAGGTAATTACTTAAGTCGGCTGAATGTTCCCTTTTCATAGAGTGTGATCTCTCTTTGACAGCTCACACTGACAGATGACCTTCTCAGCGACGTTCTTATCCTTCGGATCATGAGCAGTGTGCCTCTCTCCCTGAATATCTCTATATATTTGTGACACTAAGCTTTCAAATACAGCTATTGACAAATCAGAACATCAGTCTAAGTGCTGGTCTTCCTATCACTCACAATAAAGTAGCTATCACTTGTGGTGTTGTAGAGCAAGCACATCTCTGAAAAATGAGTTCTCACCAAGTGCTAATTTGACACAGCTCGCTTGCCTTCCCATAATTGCTCTGTCATTGTCAGTTGGCAGTTCGGGCTCATTCCTGGAAGCTGTGCCGTACAATTGGATACAATTACTCCCATTTACCACCACTATTATGCCACTGATGTTGCCCAGTTCGCATATTGACATGCCTCATTAAACCTGGATGCAGGCCATTAATGAACATTGTTAGCATTTCTCTTAAACTTTTTGCCTCTAATAAACAGTCAGTGTTCCATGAAGGAGCACTGCCATCCTTGTGATATGATATTTATTATCTTATGGGGGAAGGGGACTCTGCAAATGGAAACTATCCAGATGCTGTGAGAGAGATGTATGGTTAGATCAGTGGAGAATAGCCCTGATCAGGAGGACCTTTTCCATCAGGGGCATCCTGCCATTAACCAAGTGACCTCCCCTATCCAAGAGAAGACAGGAAGGATAAACACGATAACCTCGAGGCGGCCCAGTCGCTGCAGGTTTCTCAAGGTTGCCCCGGCTCCTGTGGCTCCCCTCAGCCCCCTCCCACCCCCAGGTGGTGCTGCGGGATGCGGCAAAGAGCATTTTGCCCTGGGTCCTCAATCCATTATGTCCAGCTACTCCGATGTGCATTTTTATTCAGAGATAATTATGTGTTGATCAGAGAAGTCAGCGGCTGTCACCCATATGGCAGGCACACCTGCAGTGTGACATAGGTGGTAACGATGGCATGCACTTGAGCTGTCATGACAGGGACAGGGACTTTATTATGTATATGTCACCATTTCTCTTAGGAAAATTATCCTTTTCCGCACAATGACAATAATGAATCTTACAACACTTTCATAAACCCTGTTTCCAGGCCCTTTCCTTGACCTTCATTAAAACTCTGCCTAGCAAATTCACTGCTCTATGAACAAAATGCAAACTTTCCCAGCAAATGCAACTGAGCTTTTGGAGTTTCTTTTTAACTACTTTTCACAAAGTGACTCCTTGGACAGTCAGTGGCCCTGCAGAGCAGATCCCACTCCTTCAACAGAGCAACTACAATAAATAGAAAGACTAGGGTGAGGGCTAACTAGCTTTTAAGTGCTAGAAATCTGTCTGGGTCTTAGAGAGTCTTGCACTTAAAGCAAGTTTATAGGAGATTTTTTTATCTGTGAGTGATATCAAGAGCCCTTCTGTCCAACACACCAGAATATTTCCAGCTGGGAGGGACCTACAGTGATCATCTAGTCCAACTGCCTGACCACTTCAGGGATGACAAAAAATAAAAGCATATTACAAAGTGCATTGCCCAAATGCCTCTTAAATACTGATGGGCTTTGGACATCCACCATCTCTCTAGGAAGCCTGTTCCAGTGTAATATAATATAGAATTTTACTATCCCAGAATTATTCTCCCTCTCTTCTTGGCTTTCTTTTCTTCATTCTTCACATATTTCCTTCTGTTGTTTGGTTCATGGCACAACAGAAAGCCTCTGTGGAACTGAAACCCAAGAAGAACACACAGAAAGGCATTTTGTATCCAGGGAGAAGGAAGAAAAGAGAAAGAGAAGCAAGATTTTGCTATTTATCTCAGGCATTTGCAGAAATTGTATCTAAGTATCAAAAAAAAAAACCCAAACTAATAACTCCCATAATAATGTCTATTATTTAGGTGGATTCTTTTTTACTGCGGACCCTTCTAATTACAGTGTTCTCAGTTAAAGATTGAGGCGGTGGAAAAAATGTAAAGAAAATTGATGTTGTCAGTGTCTTTTTTTGCAGCTAACTTTCTTA
Organism: Oreocharis arfaki; assembly: GCA_013398015.1. Classification (NCBI taxonomy): domain Eukaryota; kingdom Metazoa; phylum Chordata; class Aves; order Passeriformes; family Paramythiidae; genus Oreocharis; species Oreocharis arfaki. The sequence goes on from VZRR01011043.1 coordinate 52,813, forward strand.
TTTTAAAAGCTTCAAAACTTTGAATATACAGTTTCAGTTGACATTCTTCAACTTTGGGTTATCTTTTATACAGATACTTGTATGAGAGTACCAGTGTGTAATATGCCTGCTTGCTGTGGTTGTGCTTAACATATTTCTCCCATTTTGATATATACAAATCTACTTCGTACAAAATTCTTTCAATAGCAATAGAGTACTTCAGAGTAGAAGTAATTTCTTACATGTGAATGCTATCTATCAGTCCAGAGAGAATTAAGGGATGAGGGAATTTAACTTGAAATTTACATTTTAACTTTAAATGACTTTAGCAAAAGTTGCTAGCGGAAAAAGTGTAAAATTCAGGACACTTGCAAACTTGTGAACTTTCTTAGTCTGTTTTAAATGTAAATATTATACTGTTGAATGTGCTTGTGGGACATGTATATGAATTCCGGAATAACAAGCCCTTTAGTTCCACTGTGGTCTAAATAACCATGTAGACTGCAGAAGTGTATCAAAAGTATCTGAAAACTTTAACTGAATAACCCAGTTTTTATACTTAGTAGCTTACTATTTTGTTCACATTGATTTGAATAATTTTCTCTATAATGACCTCAAATTACTTTGACAAATATTAAGTCTAGAATATGAATTTAAAGTTCTCAGCTGTATTTCTAAGCAGTTATAATTTATTTAATCAGTTCACTGCCACAAATATAAGTAATAATATCATGGTTCTACATTTAACAATGGAAACGTACAATACCTCAGCAACCACTAAAGTCCTTAAACTTCCTGTTGGTATCCTGGTCGGTATCTGAAGAGGCTATAGAAATATTGCACTTCACTGGAGACAAAGAAATTAATATAAAAGGCAAAGGAAAATTCATGAAAATGTAGGTCATCCGAGAATAATTACTAGACCTGAAACTGCTCAGGATACAAAAGTTAACTGTTTTGAGAAACAAAAAAGGACTTGCTAAACAAGTGTGGTCAAATCTTCATTTATACCCAGAAAGAGCATCACAAAGAGCCTAGTGGTATCTACCTGTGCCATATTGCTCAACATATATGCATCACTGTCAAATGAATATTTAGAAGATTTTCAGATGATGTTAAGGTGATATACAAAGCTTCTTGGATATCTTGAATATCTTATGGATGCAATATTAAAAACAGGCAGTGAAGCAATAATATAACAAAACTTTTTTTGTCATTTTTTTGAGGTAGGAGTAGAATATTTGCTGTTTGGAAGGTAGAGGTTTTGCCCTCTATTGTATTTCTACAATTCTGCCTTTTCTGAATCTGATCACTGTTCTTCAGTCTCCGTGAGAGGAAAAACCCCACAATTATCTATCATGGAATAGAATGTCACACTGGAATCAGAGAATACCATGTTGGAAGGAGGTCTCAAGGTAAAATCTATAGTGAGGTAAAGCTGAAAGATAAAAAAAAAAAATAAATTCTGTATTTTTCTACTCTTCCTATCTGAATAGGCACGTATGATATGACAAGAACCATATGAGTCACGGGGTTATATCCTGCATTTAGAAGATCATGACACAACAAATAATGCAAGAGTACCGCTACTTTCACTGTGAGCCACACAGCGTGTACCTCCTGAGCACATGTGCACTGAGCAAAAAAATATCCAAATACCTCAAAACTTCAGATTGCAAAATGAAGAGAGTAAAATCCATCAAAGAAACCATTACTGCCTTTGATTCCTGAAATGAAATTCCTGAGGCTCTACACAGTAAATCTAAATAATAAACTGCTGGATATACATTTTGATATGAATGATGATCTATGACAGTAGCAGGATAACTTTTTCTAACTATCTGATGAAGTTTTATATTTATCAACTTCCATGTATCCATTCATTAAGTTGCAGAGAACTAACCTGATGTCAAAAGAAAAGGTAACAAGCCAGGCCCTTTTTTAAACTCTTGTCTCACATTAGTTGTATTGGTTTTTTTCTCAAAGTTTCTCTGGCATCAGCAGCAGCTCCAAACAGCCTAACATAACAAAGGCAAGTAAAAGAGAGGTTAAAAAGGGTTACTAGAAATATAGTCTATAAATTAGTACCAATTGATCTAACAGGAAGTAAAGAAATACTTATTTTTTTTAAAGTAACATGCTACAACTATGTTTTCTGGTGTCAGAGAGAGCAGACTAACATAAGGTATTGTGGTATCGAGATACTTCTGACACAAATCAACATTAGAAATGAAAAAACATCAGTAACTACAGGTATCTTCATCCGGATTCTTTCTGTTGTTTATTCCACCCAGGTAGTCTCTTGTTTCTTTTCCAGAAAAAGTCTGTTCAGGGACAGCAATTCAAGTCACCTAACTAGTGTGTTGCACACTTCATTAGGAACTCCTAAATCAGACAAGAGGAAGACCTGGGGGAAAACACATCGGCCAATTACCACAGGAAAGGGAAAAGAAGTGCTCTTAGATGCATCCTTGAGAAACAAATGCAGGGAGAACCATGGCCCTGCTCTTCGAAAGCTGCTACAACATGACAGTAGATACTGAAACTAATCAGCAGAGTTTCAATTCCTAATGCAACAGCTGCTATGAGCTGCTATAAGGTGGATGATCAACAGGGTTTCACAACAGTGCAAGCTTATGATTAGGGGGAACAGATCACAGAGTTTGGTGAATGTGTGTAATTATAGCTATACATATCCTGGGTTTGCTTCTTCTACTCTTCCAGATCCAGCAGAAATGTATTCCTAAAAGAAGAAAGTTTACTAGAACAAGCTGTACAGCATGCAGTCACTTCATCTGGCAAACCAAATGTGACAAACCTAGCTCTCATTTTAGTTGTCCTCAAGGTGGTTGAATGTTATGGTAATGACCCCAGCACAATGGGGGTTGAATGTTATGGTAATGATCCCTTTAGGATAGGCTAGGCTAGGAGTTTTATACACAAAGATTTGGTAAAGCCCAGTGGAAATCATTCTGAAGAGACTGGATTGGAATGAAGGTGATGGGGTGAGGGAGAAACTGATTAAAGGAAGGGTTTACAGCAGATGTGCAGAGAGCTTCTACATGGAAAGACACTACATTTGCACTGTAAGGGGGAGGTGTCAGATAATGGATGTATGCATGTGTATAAAGGAATGAGGTGGGGTAAAGGCGGGCTCAGATGGCCTGGACTGGCAGCTTTTTGGAAGGGATGGCTCAGAAAAGTTAGCTGGTTTTGGTGGAAAGAATGAATATGCGAGGAAAGGAAAATGTCTGCCAGCAAGCAGCTGTAGACTGGGTGATAGAAACTTGAGAGAGTGTATATAATTTGAAAAGAAGAGGGGGAAGATGAAGAAGCAGGGAAAGATAAAAACAGAAATGAAGATCGGAGGAAGTAAAAAGGAAAGTTTTGATCCACCCTTCTTGTTACTTTAAAGTCAATTCTCATTCTCCATTATGCAAGGGAAAAACTGATGGATCAAGACCATTTTCTTCTTTCTCATTCATCATCCCTTTCTGGAATTTACCTTTATTCCCCAAATATTATACAAATGAAAATGAGCATACTAAAAAAAATTGAAATAGATGGATTGACAAGTGTTGTTCCAGATTTTGGCTTTGAAATCTGGGTAGATTTCATGAGAATGGTGGGTGACATGTTAGGGAATGTTCATGAACCTACCACTTAGGTGAGGCACCATCTGCCAGGCTTCACACTTAGCACTGACCTCATGGGTCACTCCGTCATGGTGGCTTGTTCTGCAATGAGTAACTGCAACTACCACCAATACCTACTTAAAATACCCAACCAAAAGAAATGGACTCATGCATTTCTTTCTCCAAGCAAAAATATTTTTTGCTAAAGGTAGCAGTAATACTGCATCATTTATTATGGGTGTGATGTCATACTTGATGACACATTAACCCTTTGGATATATTACAAATTAAATGAACTCTTCTGAAGAAAAAATAAAACAGCAAATGAAGACTCTTGGAGCCTGATGCCATGAGATGTTCATCAGCAGAGTCTGAGTCAATGGTTTCCTAGTCAACTTTCAGAAGCATAGTGTCCTTCTAGGTGTATGTACCCTGATGATCTTAAACAGAGCCCCTATTCATGTGCAAAATAACTGCACAGGGCAGGGAAGTTTCTGTTGTATGTGGATTTCAATACAGGAATGCTGCTATCTGATAATAAATATAATAGAAGTTCTGTCTTTCTGCAGAGACTGCAACTTACGAAGGGCTCTGTTATTGATATGTTCGGTATTATTTTTTAGAGACCTAAAAAGTACCTTGACTAGTCTTTAATGGCTTCTGTATCTACATTTCCCTGCAAATTCATTTAGTTGGCAGTTGTAGACATTTGTGCCTGATATTTTTAATATTTTTGTTAAATTTTTGTTTTTCTGACATAAACTGCCCTGCTCAATTTTGTGAAACAAGTGCCCATTGCCTGAATGAAACATTTACTTTACAACATAAGCCCACTAGATTGCCATACTGTAGAGAAAGTACATAATGAAGGATGGCCATTTGGCTTTTTCACCATTTTAGCAGTCCAAAATACTTTTCAGATGGCAGAGACCTATGATAATTCTCCATGGACTAGATTATATATCTTATACAAGGGCTAAGTAGACAAAACTTAAGCCTATAGATAAAAAAGTTATTCTTGCAAATGACCCAATGGCAGTAATCAAGATAATTCATCCAGTCTTTGCATGGATGGCAAACATCATGGATAAGACTCTCCTTCAGCTGAGTGATTAGACTCACAAAGCACTGTTATCTACAACTTGTTTTAACAGCAATTAAAGAATTCCTCTGATTTTTCCAGCTTCCTGCTGCCCCTCCAGAAACCCATAGGAAGCCTATCAGACTTGTTCTAGACCTGCTACTTCCATGTGGGTGTTTCATAAACACTGTAACACCTATCCATAGTTTCTCTAGAGCTGAACTAATGACCCAAACACCCATTCATGACCAGCAGAAAGAAACAGGTACTGTTATGGTTTTTTCCATTGTCCTCTTACATACAGCTAATGTAGGGCAGCAGAACAGCACTCTGAGAGAACTTTAACTTCCATTGATTTCATTGAGAATGATTTGGTTGACCTGTTCTGGTGATAGCAACATCTGGACAAGTGAGTCCCACACCCTATTTCTAACACTCTCCTAAAAGAGTAAGAGTAAAAGAGTAAATTACCATTACTGAGAATACCTACACCATAACCAACACTCTTGTTTTTGGAAGTCTTGACTTCTGTCATGTCATGACCCCTTTCAGGTTTCAAAAAGAGTGGTAGAAATACTGGTCTCAGGCTGAAACTCTGTGATGTTATAATCAATCCACTTTCAATATTTTAACTTAATAAATATCCCAGCACTTCTCTGACACAGAACACTACAAGTATTTTGCATTATTTTTGTGCTAATCACTAGTGAGTGCAAGGGGATATAATGCATTCCATTAATTTTTGCAAACTTTTTTTTTGCACTGATCTGTAGTAGGAAAAGAAAGAATTCCTTCTTATCTAGCCCACCAAGTGCTACTAATATATTTTTATGACAATAACCTTACTGTACATGAGTATTTCATACTTTTCCACTCATAAGAAGGCAGTGACCAGCACTCTGATTTGACAAACCAGATAACTGGGATATCACAAAAAGTCTCAGAGTTTGGAGCAGCTCCTAAGTTTTTTTATGATGGACTGAAATGTAAACCACTTTATACTACATTTCAAAAACATCTGCCAGTTATATGTGTTTGGCTAAGCTGTCTTCAAGTACTGTTTCAGACTTAGATCAACATTCCCCTTATGGGGCAGAAATTTCAGCACCTCATTGCTATCTTCTGAGCAGCTGCAAACCACAGAACAAATGTACATTGTTTCCTCCTCTAGAGAGACATCTGCCTGATGGATAATAGCTCATGTCTGCTACTTCTCAGCCTGGTGGCCAAAATCTATGCCATAAGTTGGAAGACATTATCTTCATAACCCAGTGAAAAGTTAGGCAGAAGAAATAAATGTACTCACAATTAGACCATATTAAAATTTGTGCATATAAAGAGTTACAACAGAATTTCCTGGTAGCACTGGTCCTGATATCTCACTGATTTCAAATGTTTGATTTTAATGTCAATTTAATCTTGGTTTTGTAATTATGTACGTGTGGATGTGAAGCTCCCACTCAAAATGCTTTTTTGCCTGTAAAAGTTACCAGTTACTACTGCCCTGAATATTTTTGAGCTGTGTCTGTACTTATTGCACATATCTGCTCAACATTTTGTTAATTGTTAAGTTGTTTAGATTAAGATTTGTATTTCTTTCTGTGTCATAGCACTCAGCACATCTAAACTATAAAACATCAGAAGTTCTCCGATATAAGCAAGATATAAGCAATATGAATGAAAGTAATTATTTTCGTTCCTTAGGTTTCATGGCAATGAGTTTGATTTTCCAAAATAATATGAACATCAACAACAGATGGTTTGCTCTCATAATGCTTTAATTCTATTCTATTATTTTTTTTCAAGTCCAAAATTTATTATGACAAAAGTAGTGTGCAGTACTGTGTCTCCGGATGGGAGTTGTATTATTTTAATAATATTCATAATTACTTATGCAATCACTGTAAACAAAATAGTTTTTTAATAAAGATTTCTCTCTTTGTGGAACAGTTAGAAAAATAAAGATTGTTGTTGTAGGTGGAGACTTGGGATGTTCCCATAGTGTCAGTATAGAATGCTATTATTGATGGTGTTGTCACACTGAAATGCAAAGAAAGACACCTTTCTTCTCCATAAATTGTTCAAATTAAAAACACAATAGGCATGTATTCTACAAATACTCCGTTAGTCCAAAAGATTTTCAGATTTCTCGGTGCCAGATACAGACAACTTCATGCCAGAGAGATTTTTGAGTCAGAGTATTATAAAGAGTGACAAGTTAACACCTTTATAATGATGAAATAATGGACAGTAAAAGCACTGCAATTCTAGTATGTACAGAACCTTGTTTTTAACTGCACAGATTCAGTGAGAGCGGTTCTGTGACCTTTGTGGTACCAGTAAAGGTTGGGTTCAGCGCAGGCAACATCCAATCAGTTTTTCAAGGTTAACTACACATGCCAAGCTGAGAAATGAAACAATTACTAACAAATTTTATGGGTATATTCTGTCAAATTTAAAAGGCAATAAGAAGTCTAAATTAAAATTATGCCTGAGGAAAGTACCCAAAAATAAAAAAGAAATTAGAGAATTTGGGTTGGTTTTTTTGTTTGTTTTTTTTTCCTTTTCCTTAAGTTGTCATTCTGAACTAGGCACTGAAAATATTGGTGGAACTAAAAAAGGTATGTGGGAGACACCACACACTGTTGGAGGGAAAAACTCTCAATGGAGAGGGCAGGAGTGCTAAGGAAGGATGACATCAGTCATCACTTGGGCAACATAGACACAGTGAATGTGAATGATTAATTACACTGTAATTAACTTTTAATTAACTTTACTCTGCTTGCCTTATTTTAGAAAGTTAAATAAACTTCATTTGATGGTATTCGCTAAACCAATGAGCAGAGTCTAGAATTCTGCTCCAATTAAAGTCAGCAATACAGCAAAACTGTGTGCAAAACATAAATGTTTCTTTGTAACTGAAGTAATTTCTTGTATTTTGTAACTATTTTATACTTTTCAACTACTTCCCATTAGTGGCAGTACATTGAAGTCTCAAAAAATATTCTATCATAATCTTGCATATTTCAGGAAAAAAATCAAAGGTATTTTTTATATAACTAAATGATTTCCCAAATTTACAAGCTCCATTTCTCCCCCATGTAACTGGAAACACATTCAAAGAAATAATAATAGCCAGAGCAAGACATTGAAAAGACCAGATCTAAAGTTGCTGTTTAAAAGGTTTGCATTGGGAGCAGAAATATCTGATATTGGAAAAATACATTTCTGTGTGTTTGTGGGCTGATTCTCAGTCAGTGAATTTCACCCAGTGGATCCTCTGAGATCTTTCAAAACTGTGTTTTTGCTTGTGGTAGAAAATTACTAGGTTCTAAAATTTATATCTTGTCAGTTTGGAGTAAGCAGAATTTTGCCATTGACTTCAACTCAAGGTGAGCAATGATACAAGCTATTAAAACATGATTTTTTTCCACTTTTAAAAAAATCTCCTTTATTAGAAATCAAATTTCTTTAACAAAATATATTCCATTTTGAAAATGTCACTGAATAACTGCATACGGGATGTAGTTCCCAAAGAGAAATTGAGATCAGCCTCTAGCCTGCAATCAAGATTAGCACTCTACTTTTGCTTTCCTGAAAGAGCTCCCCATCTCCAAAACTGAAAACTCTCTCTTTATTTTTGGGGCTTTATTTTTCTGCCTTAAAATCTCAAGTAAATGCAAATAAAAATAAATTCTTAGGCAAGAGAATTCTTGTTTTCAAACCAGCTGTTCCATCCACACATCATCCTGCTCTACCTGACTTTATAAGTAAAGGTCTGGCTGTCCAGTTATGCCTGTGAAAGGGGCAAGCTCTGCTCTATTTTTTGTAACCAACGACTGGAGAAAGCCCTTTACTTTTCTCTACTGATTTTCCTAGTTCACCAGTGTGCAGGAGCAGCAACTTGTTGCTCCAGTTATCTACAACAAATCAGCACTGCTGTATGCCTGGATTCCTCCTCTGTTCTTCCTATCTGCCTGCTATGCAGGTCCCTTTTGCAGGCATGATTATAATCAAGTTATATAGTCTGTTTCATATGCCTGGGCAAAGTAGATAATCTTCTGATCTCATATCCAACTATGACAGAGGTTGAAGAAGTTTAAGGGAAGAAGAGAATATTAAAAATTATGTAAGTCAAATCAGCTAAGTTAGAGTACTTCAGAGGGAAAAAACATCACATTTGAAATAGGCAATTGGAACAGCAGGAAAACATACTTATTTCTGTGTAGTATGAGCTGACCCATGGCAGAAGAGGTTGTTCAGGCAGAAGGTGGAACACAGATATAGGGGAGAGAAAGAGAAATTCTTGCTGATGTCAAAGTCCTTGGTTTTCATTCAACTAGCAAGGAAAAAAGATGGCAGTGATACATGAAAAAAAAAAGTTTTTGATGTCTTGCTGCTTATTTTTTCAACATATTCGCTTACTATCAGCTAATTGAGGAAGGGAAAATTCACACAATTCAACAAGTGAAATATTAAAGTTCAACATGAAATTCTTTCAATTATGACTTTTGCAATAACGTAAAATAACAAATGCACTTAGGTAACATGTTTTGGGGTTTTTTTTTTAATTAAAACATTAGTGAAAACTGTATCCCTTTCTACATGGTTACCTGTATATTCCTTTGTCTCCCTAGGGATGTCAATTGAATTTCAATTTACCAGCTCTGCATTTCTTTTTGTTTTACTCTGATGTATAGATTAACCTGTCAGACTTAAACTCCAAGGCTTTGACCTCTTCTCTTCATTAGGAACTTCAGGATTTTCTTCTGCAATAGCATCTACACAAAACCTGTGGTGGAGAGGTTGTGGTGCAGTTAGTGAGAGCTAATTATAATTAATTAATCAATTTATTAATGCTTTGGAACATCCAAGTTCTATGATGTCTCCCTAAGTAACCTCATTATCTTATTTTCATTACCTTTCTCTTGTCTATTCCCTTCTTTATTTTTGTGCCAGATCTGCTTGCTGCAACTAGTTTCAAATTAGATTCTTCAGGGCAGGGACAATGTCAGACCTTGTTTGTACAGTAGCCAGTGTGTTTAGGCTGTATCCTGACTAGAGCTTTTGGACACAACTGTAATTAATTATAATTTACAGCTGAGACATAGGAATGTTAAATGCTTTGTTCAGGGTGTCAAAGCAAGTCAGCTGCAAATGAAACCCAGATGGCATCTTTCTTTACTCCAACTGCAAGACCACTGCTTATTCTGAGGGACTTCTGCACTGGAATAAATGTTCTAAAATATTACAAAATATTCCCAAGAAGAAGGATGGTGTTTTTTATTTCCACAGACTTCTCAGAGAAAAAGGCCTCCGATACCTCTTATATTAAAATACAGATCTTTTTTTAGTCTGTAAGTACAGAAGCCTCTGGTTGCCATAAAATAACTTCTTACCTATTCTCAATAAAATCTCTTTGTATTATTCTATCAAAAAAATTTTCAATATGGTGTGGAAATACAAAAGGTTTAGAAGATTGAGAGAATGCGAGATAACAATTTGGCCCTGAAGAGGGGACTGGCAGTTGCTGGGGTAGATGTGTTGTACTGTAGGGGTATCACAGGTAGGAGTGGCTGTTCTTTGATACAGCTTTGCAACATTTAAGACTATAAATACTCATGCAGAATATGCCTAATTCAGGAATTGATTCTTATCTGTTAGTAGGTTATTTCTACACCTTCAAGAACTTAAAACAATATAAGATGATAAATATTTGGCCAAATCCATCATACTTTAACTTTGAATTCACTGAGCAACAGAGTTGAATAATTTCAGGTATAGCCTTTTTGAATCATGGGCTGCAGACTGCCATAATCAGATATTTTCTATTGTTTCTACAATCAACCACAAGCTTGAGAGAGTGACATGGCTGTAGTGTTCTTACTAATTAGTTGGAAGGAGACAGACTTGTCAAAGGCTTAACAACAAATAAGAATATATATGAAAATTACTGAGTTTGTATGCATCTGCATGAGCGACTGTCACGTAGTGTGCTTTTTCAGAGATGGGGTGGAAATATTCTTTGATCAAGCCAGTTCTGGAAAAGAAGCATTTGAAACAAAGCTTTCAAGTCAGTTTTAGGGAAACCATAAAGATTTTATGAGAATTCTTACACATCTGTGGATCTTAGATTATAAAACAATAAAGAAACTGTATAAACCACCTTGAAATATGTGAATAAAATTAATTGTGAAGCTAAACTTCAGATGCAGAGATTATATCAATCACCCGCAGTGGCAATGAAAGAAATACACACATTAAAATCTGCATCTGAAAAAACAAAGCAAAACAAAAACCAAAATGAACCCTTTCTTAGTAATTTGCAGATACCTAGATTCATCAGGTGTCTCCTATGTTTTGAAGCTCCCTACATTCCAATGTTTCTCCAGTGGGCATGCCCAGAGCACTCTGCCCTGCAATTGAGAAGATCCTGCCTCTCCTCTAAATGTCGGTCTACCTTATTCAGCATGACATAACCCAGTGCTAACATACCTGAAAGTTCAATGTGCAAGAGAGGTACCTAAGGCTGCGGCTGCATGGGTCTTTTAGACCCAAATGAAGGAGGTTTTTTGAATATAACCTGACAGTTATCCTAACACAGCACACTTTGTTTGGCATCATGGATTGGCTTTGAAGCATGTGAATTGCATTCTATTCAAACGAAAATAAATCAGCATAAATGGTCTAGGAGTGCACCAAGATTTACACATCTGAAGTCAGAGGAAATTAATAGTTCGTAAGCTACAGCTTACTCTTACCTCATTAGCTTGGAGTATGCACATTTGAGTCTTCTCGCTTGAATGCTGAGATCTGCCAAGAATGCCTCACTTGGTCCTAATCTGACCCTCCTGATATTCTCTGGCATGTCCAGGCTGCTAAAAAACCCTGCTTTCCCAAACAAAAGTGCTACTGACTGTATCCTATGTATTAACAACTATTTCTGCTTTGGTTTTTTGTTTGAGGTTTGTTATTTTTTTGTTTTTCCTGTGATAAGTGAGGGAACTTATTCCAGAAACCAGAGTATCTACTTCTATGTTTTAGCTAACTAATCACAGGAATGATATTCTTCTAGGTGGATTCTCTTCCTGAAACTGGAAGGAATTTACCCTGGCTACATCATGACAATGAAAACATTTCTAGTTCCAAACAACGAATCTCTGCTGAAAAAATCATGTCTGTCTAATGCTCAGCCCTACTGAGGAGACTCCACAGCTTGACATAGATTTTTAACTTCGGTGCTAGAAACCAAGTGTCATTGCCTTCTCAGTATTGTCTCTCTCTTTCCTCCCGTATCACAAGGCCATTTTATATATGAATATATTTTGTTTTTCTAGTTCCTTTTCTAGTTCTCTACTCAAAGAATCTCAAACACAAGACAACTTTTCTTTTACAGATCACAGCCTTCTACTAATATTCTGCTAAACATACTCAGCCTTATTTTTAGGTCATTTTCTTTATCCTCCCTATTCCTCTAAGTTGTGGCTACTTACATCCCTTCTTTATAACCTTTCTTTGAAGGTATTTATATCTTCATGACTCGTATCATGTCTTGCATTAATCTTTCCTATTCTCAAATATATAAAATTAGATGTCTCATCTCTTTGCTTGCATCTTTTTGTCCAATGTATAGCTCTTGTTCTCGCTGCCATTTGTTTGCATTTCACATGTAAAGTTAGTTGCTTTTATATAAAAAAATTATGAAAAATTTAATCTTGTTGACCCTGGCTAGATGCCAGTGCCCATGAAAGCCCTTCTTTCACTCTTCTCCTCAACCGGACGGGGGAGAGAAAATACAGTGAAGGGCTCATGGGTCAGAGAATAAGGACAGGGAGAGATCACTCACTGGTTACCACCCTGGTAAAGAAGGGCAAGATAGATTTGATTGGGGAAATAAATTGATTATTTTACCAATCAAATCAGAACAGGATAATAAGAAGTAAAACCAAATCTTGAAGCACCTTCTCTCCACCCCTCCCTCCTTCTCAGGCTGAATTTCGCTTCCAATTTTCTCTACCTTCTCATCCCCCAGCAATGCAGGGGGATTGGGAGCAGGGGTGGCAGCCTGTTACTCACACATTGTATCCACCACCGCTTCCTCCTCAGGAGAAGGACTCTTCACACTCTTCCCCTGCTGTTTCTCCCATGAGAGACAATCCTTCATGAATTTGTAGTTTTGCTTGAACTGCTCCAGCGTGGGTCCCTTCCACAGGGTGCAGTCCTTCAGTAACCAACTACTCCAGTGTGGGTTCCTCCATGGGACCAGAGGCCCTGCCAGGAGCCTGCTCCGTCGTGGTCTTCTTATAGGGTCACAGCCTTCTTCAGATATCCACCTGCTCCAGAATGGGTCTCCCACAGGCTGCAGGTGGATCTCTGCTCCACCATCCATGGTGGATCTCCACGAACTGCAAGGGGACAGCCTGCTTCATCAGGGTCTTCACCATGGGCTGCCTGGGGAACTTCCTCCCCCTCCTTTTTCACTAGTCTGCAAAGTTGTTTCTCTCACATAGTCTCACTCACTCCTCTCTTCCCTGCTGTTGCTGTGCATTTTTTTCCCCTCACCTTTCTTAACTACGTTATCCCAGAGGTGCTACCACTGTCACTGCTGGCTTCAGCCTTGGCCATTGCTGGGTCTGTCTCGGACCTTTGGCATTGACTCCGTCAGACTCTGGGAAAGCCTCTGGCAGCTTCTCACACGGCTATGCTTATTGCCCCCGTACTACCAAAACCTTGCCATGCAAACCCAATACACCTTTCAACCTTTTGAAAAAAAGATTAAATAATTTTGAATCTCTGTACAGCTAACATTCCATCTCTCAGGCTAATCCTTGTCTGAAAGACCACAGAGAGAGGGAATACTTAAATAGTATTTATATAATACTCCTTTCAATCCTTAAGTGATTTCAAGAAAGTTATAAACAGGTAAATCTGTCCATAGATTATGGTAATTTGAGTCTAGTATTTTTTTACCTGTATTTCTGAGGAATGGATATTATTCAATCAGGTTCCACATGTCTGCACTCCTTTGTCTGTCTGCTCCTCTCCAGTAATTCTCTAATCTGCTGGCAATTTTAGTTTCAGACACATTTGAGAGAGGAGTAGAATCATGATAAGTATGTTATTTCTTTAAGATTGATGAAAACAAGTGATTGGGTAGAAAAGATGGAGAAAGTTACTAACTTTATCTTCACAAAGAAGAAGGCTTTACAGTAAGAAAGCATAGTTTTATTAGACACCGGAGAATCTAGTTTGCGTTGATGGTTTCTGTCTCACACAGTTTCCCTAGTATTTGGTAACGCAAAACCCCTAAATGAAGTTTTCCTAATGTCTAATTTTCTTAACTGCAGCTGTTCCCTGTGGATTGTCTATCCTGTGAAAAATGCAGAAGTTTATCCTGCAATCTAGTATAATTCAGTTAAGAATTATCAGTCAACCACAAGACAAAGATCTATTTGCAGTCAAGCTATTTATTATTTCTTGTGATGCTTGTTATGTATATTTGTCAGCCTTGTTCTTTCTTAGATTTGCTATTTTTCAGATAGATGTAATCTACCCTTTATTTCGTAGTCTCTTTTGATTGATAACTATATTGACTCTCCCCTCAAATGAAACTTTGCTTCAGACATATTGTCCCCACATTTTCTCTGTTCTGCTGACATTTGGAACAGAGGTCAACCATTTGCTCCTATTTGATATCACGTCTGTTCCAGCTTCCCAGTTCATGCCCCACTAGCTCCACACTAACTAGCACAAGAAATGGAAGAGATGTTTGCTTTGTAAAGAAGTTGAACAATTATTCTACTTTGAACCTGATTCTTGCTCATCTTCTGCCCTTAGTTTCCATCTTTGGGTGTATTATGTATAACGTAAACCCTGATTGCAAGTAGATACAGTCCCCCCTGCTTTGCTGTGGAAATAATTTTTTGCATGATGGAAATTGTAGCCGAGTTAAACAGCAAAAATGCCTGCATCGCATGGCAAATAGGATTGTGTGGCAGGGCACATCACCCCTCTCCCCACCACAGGTGGCTGGTGCAGATGGGACAGATAACACAGGCAGGCAAGGCCCAACAGGTATCATCTCCTGGCGCCAAAAGGTCTGCCAGTTTAACAGATATGGGAAGAGATAAAAAACCATAGGTGACCAAAAAGCCTGTTTTTACAGTGTAAAAGTACTACAGTTTATCACAGAGGCGGAAGTCTCTTACACGCTCCTCGGGAACGTGCGAGACAATTTCATCCCAAAGCTTGGAGACAACGTTGTGGTTACTTTTCCAGAAATTGAGGGAAAGGATTTCGAAGTGTGCCCGTTCAATAATTTGGTGGTAAGAAACATTGAATCCTAAGTTATACTATTTCTTAGCTAGCTGTAAATTTCATGGTACCTTTAACCCCGTGTGTATAATACTAGTATTCCCCTTTGTCTTATTCCTATATAGTAAGTCTGTTTTAAGTCTTATGTCTGTTAGTTTTGCATCTATTAAATAAATAATCCGTTCTATAATAGACTGAATCAGCTATCATTAAAGAATTCACGAACAGGTGTGGGGTTTGGGGTGCTGGCCATCTCTATACAGCTACTGCCTGTTGCCAAACTCCTGGGCAAAAGGCAGGGACTTATTTAAACCCACATCATCCATTCATAAGAGACTGCTGAAAATTTTCATGTTTGGAGCTAGACTGGCTAATTTGAGTAACTCAAGAGATGAGTTTGGACTTAAGCCAATACTCTCAGGGACTCAGCTCTAGCTACACAAAAGGACACTGGCACTAATTGCCACTGCAGGTGTCTAACTCCAAGTTGAGTTCTTAGGTTACTTGCTAAGGTTTAGCACTTCAGGCTCAAGCTGCTGAGGTTATCACCTGTAAATTTCTTCCTGGATTCAAGCACTGGATGCTGGATATGCTTAGAAGAACTTAGATTCTGGCAGTGCATTTTCCATTTAATTTTTACATAGGTCTGTCTGTTCAGAATGCTGACGACAGTGTTTTCAGCACAAGTTACCATTAAAGCTCTTGATCCTTAACATGGAGCCCAGTATTCCAGTATATGTAACAGAGTACTTAAAAGACTAGCAACTGCAGTGTGACACATGAGTCTTCTATGAGGATTTAACTTTGAATAGTAAATAGACAGCTGCCCGAAAGTGACATCTGCAATGGCTTTTGGGAACATTTCAGACCTAAAACTTTACTGAAAGAAACCTCACAGGGCCCCTCTATCCATTCTTTCAGCATCCTCCAAGTTTGTCGACATTCAGAATTGCCTGCCTTCACATGTAGCAATGGGATATGTGAAGCTCTGTTGATCTAGCACTTCATAAAGCTGGATGGCACTTGGACATGGAGTTATGGAACCTTACAAACTCAAGCCCTCTATGGCCCATACCCTCTATATGGCTACACTTTGTACCTTCACAGCTGTCACTTTGAACCAATACCTAGACCAGCTGCACAAAGGGACTGAAAAACGGACAAAAAATATCAAACATATTCTTAAAAAATAACTTATCATTACTTGAGTAACCCATAATTACTATTCACCTATGAGTTTAACTGGCTCAATTCATAAAGTAATTTGAAGAGTTTTAAACTTTAGTGAGAACTGTCAGTATCAATTGTGGCTTTGTCATTATTTCTGATGCAACAAATCAGTCATGTTCTATCACATGCTCCTTCCCTTGGGCATGGCATTGCACACCTATTCCATACCTATCCTTTACAAAGTGATTTCCTGCAGTAGTCACTCAGCTCCACCAAGAGCTGACAGTTCAGAACAACAGTGAGAAGTGGTGGGGAGAGACCTAGGTTTAAGTGTCTTGTTGGTCATGGCTACTTCCCATCCTCCCCTTTGAACAAGTTTTGCATGTTGCGTTTCCGTCGGTTAAGGTGGATTACTTCCGATTATTAAATTAAGAGTTATGCATATTTATCAGTTTCATTACTTATGTATTAGTTCTGGAAGGTTCTTGGTTGTTCGATGCCCCACTGGCTTTATCAGTTGTCATTCAGTTGTACCCTTCCTTTGTTACACCCCATTCGCTGTTGTACCCTTAACTCCTCCCCCGTTCCCCCTTATCCTTGGTTGTTTGTATTCTCTCCGCCCCCATCATCTCCTCATGGAAAAACCCCTGGCGGCCATCAGAAACCGGCTTTTGTCCCTGCTGCCTCCAGTGCGTGTCGCTGTTTCTCCCCGAATATACCGCCTGGAATTGCATACAGAAGCCCTCCTTCTGCTCCTTTGTTTCGGTTGTGCTATTCTCCACCTGCTGCTTGGGCTCGCCGCAGTTCTCTGCATCTGTTGGGTCAGTAGCGTGGAGCACGGTCTGCACCCTGAAGCAAGTGTCCTCTGGGGTCTCCGGCCGACCACTGACGCCACCCTATCTGGGCACCCCGAGCGAGTGTCAATTTCCTAAGTCTACATTTGGTGCTTTACTTCAGAGTCAGACACAATAAATATCTAGAACTACAGGACTGCTGAAGAAGACAAAGATCAAGAAACAACAAGGGGCCAAAACTAAGCCAGCTAGTAGGAAATATGATTGTATGTGGAGTGCCACATACCTTCTCAGTTTAAGCATTGACCTCAGAGTTTATTTGAGATTTGCAGTCAGAGCCTCAAGTTCTCCTGCTGCTCCAAAAGCAGTTTTCCATTGAATAATAAACTTAGTAATTTCTTGTGAGAGCCAGACTACAGATGGTTGTAGAACCATTAGACTTATATGTAAGCTTCTTTGTGCTTGTAATGTCATTTAGTGCTTTTCTGTTCTCACATCTCTTCCACTGTCCATAATTTTCGTAGGACATGTGTATAGTCACTGCACAGTTTTTTATGCTCAAACATTTTCAAGGATTTCTCTGGATTCAAATAACAAAGAGTTTGTAGGAGTCCCGTTTGTTATTTATTCATTTGTCGTGGTTTGATGCTGGTTTAAACACCAAAGCACAGGAAATCGAATTACATGCATAAGGGGAATATGGATTTATTGAGGAAAACAGAAAGAAACTTCGGGGCAAAACAGGTTCACAATTAAACAGTTGCAATATAAAGAAAAAAATTATTACTAACAGAATGAAAAAAAAGTGAAAAGAAATGATAAGGAATCAAAGCAATCCTTCAAACGCCCTTCTTTCCCAGTGCCTCCCTCCTTACCACAAACCTCTCATAAGTGAAAGCAAAACAAAACATGAGATTCAGTCAGTATTATGGTTCTTAGAAGTCTTTTTCTTATGCTTAAGGAAAAGAGGTTCTTTTGCTGTGCCATAGACTCTTCACAAACCAACAGTCCACCCGGAAAACAATCTGTTAGAGTGAAAGAATATCTCTCCCATGAAAATCTTGCAGTCTTTTCACACCAAGAGTCATGGGCCACAGAAAAAAACCCATGGGGTTTTAGTCTTTTAAGAATAAGCTATCTCACCCTGAAAGAAAAGGTTCTCTGCTTCGAGTCTCTAACATTCTCTCACAGCTTCCATGTGGCCTGGTGTGGGCCTCTCTTTAAAATCACAGGCTGCACAAGAATTTCCATCCCCCTGTTTTTTCCAAATGGATTTAAATTTTTTCTATGGCTTGCGAAAAGTATTTTTAAGCTCCCCGCCAAAAGTGCGACTGCCCTCTTTTCTTGTCACCATCTTTAGCTTCCATCCCACGTGGTCTCGCCCTTCCTGTGTTTCTAACCTTGGCAGGTTAGGTAACCTTGGAGTCACCATGTTCAGCTTCGCCCCATGTGATTTTGCCTTCTCTTTCTTTTCTCGCTGGCTTGAAAGAAAAGGTGTCCTTGTTAGCTGTGGTGTGTGGTGTTTTTTCCAGTTTGGTGTGAGCTGTGCTGGATGCAGGGATGCCCTGCTGGCCCGCCAGCTCTGTGTGGGAAAATCACAGTGGCTTCAGAGGAAATCTCGGCCCTCAGTCTCAGTTCCACACTGCCTGTGGAGCCGGGACAGCTTTCTCCTGGGGGGGGGTTCCGGCCCCACGCTGCCACCGCACCGGGAGTCAAGGGGAGGGGGCTTGGCTTGGGCCGGGACCTGGGGCCCTCTGCCTCCGGCCACCCCTCAGCCCTTGAGGCAGGAACAAAAGAGGAAATTCCCATGCTTCTCTCGCTTTAAATATGTGATCATAGAGGAGTTGCTAGTCCTCTCATTGGGTGAGCAACTTATACATCAACTAAGTTTCAACCTACCACATCATTAATTTTGCCTTTTTGGATCAGCATTATTGATCTTTATACTTAGTTTACCCAAGTTGACCTTAGTTCTAAAAGTGAAAAATTATAATAGTTAGTCTATAAACATGAATTTTCTGACTAGAACATAGAGGTCCAATAATTTTCAGAAGTAAAAATTTTTAATAGTTCTCACTTTGGGTGTAAATGCCTAAATTCTTCAAAAATTGAGCTTCAGATGCTTATATCTTTTTTTCATATCTATGTGCTTCAGAAATCTGATAATCTTCTCATACTTGTCTTTAATTGCCGAGAGCCAACAACTTGCTTTTAAATAGATGCTGTACTGTCCAACATATCTGTATTCCAGTATCTAGTCATCTCCCTGGGAATTTGAGAGATACCAGGTTGCAAGAAGGGTTGGAACATATCGTCAGTATTAGGTCTAAAAGGACACTTTCTAATATTTAAAAAAATCCTACTGGGGTTCCTGGATTTCAAATTGAAATAGAGGTTTGAGCAAATTGTTAGCTAGCATCAATACTTTGTTCGAACACAGGAACACAGAATCAATACTTTGAAAATCCTCTTGGCAGAAGAGTGTTTATAAGTACTTTGGTACTGCAACAGTGGTTGCAAGGGAGAAGGATTTGTTGGCGTGTCATCTGTAGCTTTGGAAATATCTTTTATATCTGCATAATGGACATGACTACTCTCTTTAATCGCTTTTGAATTTTGCCTTTGGTGCCCAAGCACAATTAGTGAATCTTCTGTACTTTCCATGGCTGAGATAACAAAGTTGTCATTAGAAATAAGATGGATTCCAATAGTGACCACAGTGATGCTGCCTGGCACTCTTAGATAATGCTCTCCCCTGAGAAGCCTTACCCTAGTAATTACTTTCTTCTCTCTTTTGTCAACCTATTTGAAATCTATCACTTTTAATGAGTATTTATCTCCAAGTCAGTAAATCTGTATTAGGTAGCACTTCATATAATGTCTTATTTTAGTCCGTTATCCATGGTACTCTATCCTATCTACACAGGCTTCATTCCTACAATTTGCGCCACGTTGACCGAGCACTTTGTTCATGCAGAACCCCTTGGACTCCACCACCATTCCATATGGACCTGAGACTCCATCTGCATGGATAAATGGTGAGATCTGGGTCAGTAATTACAACATAGAAAGTGATTAGATTTTTTTAAAGCATTGACTATTTTTAATAAGCTTACTTTTAATTATTAATTGGAGTCCCCCTAAATATTCGCATATTGATTCCCTTGTATGCCTGAATATTATGCCTAGAATCTATGAAAAATTAATTGGCCAGATTTTTCCCAGTTCTTTCTTCCTGCCGTATAGGGTTATTTTTAGTCTCTGAATCCCTAGCTTGATTAACATTATCTGCAAAAGTTCAAAAAGTCCTTTGGATAGTTCCTTAAAATATTCAGGTGCACCATTTTTATATGTCCACATGCATGTTAATTTTGTGCAGTAGTAGTTAGTAAGCAGAGAAATTACTACAGGGCACATTAAGAGGTATAATCATCAAAGATGTTCAAGTCAGTGAACTGCAACTTGCAGGGTCAAGTACTGGCCCTACAATTAGAATCTGCATATTTTTATTAGTATTAAAGAAGCTCATGACTGCTTTTATCGTTTGAATTGTTTAGCCCCAGTCAGGACAGAGGCCTTGTTGTTCTTGGTAAAATACAGATGAGGAGACAACCCTTCTCAATAGGCTCAAGCTCATCATGAAAGTTGCACATGGCTAAATCATTCATCTGATAGACATTCCAGGTAGGGAAGCATTACAGCCAAGAAAAGGGCTATCTCGTTAAGAAAAAAGCTCATACTGAACCAAGGTGGAACCTAGGGACAATGACTAAACCTTTTAATTTGTTGACAAGGATTATTTTAGCAGCTCCTGACACAAGTGGAGCTCACTTCTGGTTTCAGTCTGCAAGGGAGGTAGTCATCTCTGGTGGTGGCAAGTGGAATCCATGAAGGAATACTGCAGAAACCACTGTGACACATGTATCTTCCCCCTGCAAAGAATGGCCAGCCAGAGATCATAACCTCTGCAGACCAACCGCAGACAGTGCAATCACCTTCAGTGTGAGAAGACAAATATGGGGCCAATGGTTTTTCATTTTTAATTGCTTCGTGCATATTTGGGAAAGGTCCATGAGAGTAAGATCATCTGTCTTCTCTGCTTTGCCATGGTCCACACATGGATGCAATTGTATTCACACAGCAGTTTGCAAGACCGAGCCTGTAAATACATTTAGTAAGTTACAGGCAGACATAAACTAAAACCACGTGTATTTGCTTTTGAGGCAATCAGTTTCAGTAGTGTTGTCAGCACCTCTGAGAGCCTGCCCCAGGTGTAGATGACCTTACTCACTATAAACACATTCAGTGAAATAATTCTGATGTTATCCATTTATGAGGATGTTAAGAGGCATGACACCACTCAGTTCTTAGGTGTTTTGCTGAGGAATTTTTGGAACCTGATTGCACAGAAAGGGCCTTCACTGGAAAATCTTGAAGCAATTTTTCTAGGATAAATTTTTGTGCTGTTATAAATGAAGATTTATTCATGAAGAGACACATTCAGCTACAAGCAGTAAGCAAGTGTAAAGATTCTTCCCTGTTTCAGATGTCAAACTAAAGCCTTATTAGGACAGGGACTGGCTTCTGGATGGCAGGACACTGGATCTTGGAAAAATCAGAGCTATGTACTATTAATCTAGGCTCAAATCCTCCAAAGTAGTTTCAGCAACGTAAAAGCCCATAGACTTCCTCTGGGTTCCACAGAGAAAGGTTTAGGTTTTTAGGTTCGTGAAGCAATCAAGGGAATGTTTCATTTCACCAAGAACATAGACGTCTACATTTATCAAAATATTTCACAAGATCCCTTCCTACTAATACAGGTTTATTACTAACAGGGCATGTGGGGTTTTTAACAATTGGTTTTGAGCATATAATGTTCTATGACCACAAATAGCCTGGAGGAACCCACGCCTTCTCTGTACTAAATGTTTTGGTAACTTCTTACAAATTGATCACGTATTTCGTGTAAAAGAATACTCCGTCTTAAAAAGGGGAAAGATTGACCTTCATTGTCCTCTTTTACTGTGGACTTGCCTTTACCTCATAAATAAGTCATTACTCTTTGTCACTGGCACAATGATCTTGATTCTTGGCATTTTAATTGATTAATTAAATTTATTGACTAGAAGCACAAACTTTGTGTTACTGCACTGAGTAAACATTACTTTAATTGTATATTAAGTAAACATGTTCCCTTTCAGCAGGTTCACCTTCAGTCAAACAGCCCTGCTCCTCCCTTCCCAGCCTCAGATCCTCTTGTTTTCTTCATATGTTCCACTTAGTCCATCCCAGTTCCTTTGGTGAGGTGTTGAGGGGCAGAAGTGTCTGGGGACACTGCGTGATGGTTAACTTCAGATCCTCGGTTCTTCCTAATGTTGCTCTGCTCCAGAATGGATTGCCATGGGCTACAACCTCTCAGGGGTTTCCCTGCTATGAGTCTCCTGTGATCCTTTGTTCCTCAGAGGTGACCTCCTCTGACACGAGCTCCTCCTTCCAAGAGTGCATCTTAGCAGAGGAGCCACATGCTTCTGTGACTTGTTGAATTTTTACCACATGATGGAGTGCTAACACTTGTTTCAGGGCAGCTGAGCCCTGCTGGGGACAGCATAAGACAGTTTGTGGCATATTCCTGCAGAGGTCACTCTGCAGCATCTTGTCAAAACCCTGCAACTTCTGCCCAGTACTTCACTAAAGAAATTTTATATTTTAAAAAAAAGAACATTTAAAGAAGTTGGAAAAAAAATTGAAGAAAAAGAGTGAGAGGAGACATTTGAAAAAATTAGAGAAATCAAGACTTCAGGAAAACAGATTTGAAGAAGGGTCTTGAAGATCAGGATATCATGTAAGTACCTAAAAGAAGTTCCAGTTTGGTAAACAGAAGACCTAAACAACAGTCAGAGCTCAAATGATGAGTTTTGGGCAGAGAAACATAAAGCTAAAGATTCCAATGGCTCATTAGCAAGAAAGCTGAAAGTATTTGAAATTATTGTCCGCCAAACCATTATTCTTTATCTCTCGCCTTCCTCTTGATATGCGTTTCATACCACAGGTAAAGGGTTAAATTGTCAAAATGGGCTTAACGTCATGACTTCTGATTTTAAAGCAAACTTCCAGCCAGTTGCCTCTTACTCCCCAACCCACAGTACACCATATCTCAATGGAAGAAAACTGAAGCAGATGATAGAAATCAGGGAGAGGAATAGTAGAGCTGAAGGGATTTTCCCATGATATGAGATGTTTGTGGTGTAATTTATTTTTCAGAAAGAGTTAAAAGAACACTGACAAAATGCAAGTATCTCTTGTTGGTGAGGGCATCTGGCCAAGAGCCCTTTTCTCAAAACCTTTCTTCATCTGAGTTTACATTCTTCGTGAAATATAGCCATAGATAGACATACAACCACAAGTCTATCTGCAAGTCAGAAGTTCACATCTCACTCTACCATGGGTAATTGTTGATATGTTAAAAATACCAAGGTGAGGGATTAAATAAGAGAGAATAATTAAAAAGTGAGTATCATCCCTTGGTTAGGGTACTCTTCCACTGCACGAAAGTTCTCACGTTAAATCACTGCTGGAAGAAGGTAAAGGAGGAATAAGAATTTAATATATTCCTGATTTGAACCTATACTTTTCAGTCTCTCACTGAAGGTGAAGGAGAATCTCTCTGCCTTTTGATGGATAGACATGCTGTGCAAATGATTATTGTGATGGATGTGTCAAGCACGAAAGGTGGAGGAACACATCATTTGTGAATCTTTTGTGAACCTAAGCATGATTTGGAGCTTCAAGAAATTCAGCACTGACTAGACAAGAGGCATTTTGCTCATATATACCTACTGAAACTTGGACACCGAAAAGACATCACTGGAGAAAACTTAGTCTGTCATAGACACTTGATAAATTGGAGGAATTTTAAGTGCTAATGATAAGTATTAAACTGCATGCTCAGAGACTTATTAAGGCCTCTAAATGACTCTTGAAAACCTACCACAAAGTGGTAGGTACAACAGGCAGCCATAAGGTACAAGTAGAATAGAGTTTTGAAGTGACATAGTATATAGACAGAAAAGGGATTACTTAGTGAAGAAGACAGATGGAGTGAACAATTGAATGACATTTACTAAACAGGAGAGGAAAGCAATAGGGAAAAGGGACAGCTGTAATGAACACATACATGTAGAATGGTGTGCTATATTTAAAGGACATCTGGTGTAAGGGACAGCTGAAGTGTGTGAGTGACATGCCCTAGATATACGGTTGGAAGTTCTGTATCTGAGTGACAGCTGGCTTAGCTATCATGGGTGACATGTCCTCCACAGAGGAATACAGTGCTGGATACAAGTGACAGCTAGTGTGTACTTTATGAGTGAAATATCTCTGTTACAGCAGGCAAATATGAGGAAAAATTATCTTGGATGCCTGAGCAACATGTTCCTCACCAAAGAAGGAAGAGTAAGATGCAGCACAAAGATGCAGTGCATAGGTAACATGACCTAGAAGGGGAAAAGAGTAGTGAGGGGACCAGTGCAATAGGACCAGACTGGATAAAAGAGTCCTGGTGAGAAGGGGACATCCTAAGTGCAATGTATGACAGGAGTGTACAATTGATACACTGTTGCAGTGCCTGGTGTTGCTTAGCTGCTGCAGCTTTCCCTGGGAGCGCAGCGGGGGTTTCTTGGGACAAGGCAGGGATTCTCTGCCCTCCTGCAGCCCATCTCGGACTCCCCGCACCGCTGCTCCAGCTGCCAGCCTGCAACTTCAGTGATGGCAAAGGAGGTGGAGAAGGCTCTCTCGCAAAGCACTGCAAAGGTCTTTATTCCATGCTGCCTCCCCAAAGCCTGGGGCCAGCACACGGGCTGGCCCCCAAAGGCAGGGGAGAGGAGCTGTTGGCAGGCTGCTCCCAGGGGCAGAGAGAGGTAGAGAGAGAGAGAGAGAGAGAGTCACATGGCCAGGAGCCTCAGTTTACCCGGGTACCAGGGGGGCGGGGAGAGCACATGGGCAAATGGTTTCAGGGCACAGGGGTGGTACATGGGCGGAGTTGGGATACAGGAACCAATAGGGAGAACTCGAGGAGTGGCCAGGACTAGGGGCAAGGGATGGACGGAGACCTCATGGAGAGGGCAGGAAGTGATCAGGAAGAGGGGGTACAGCGCCACAATACACCACTGGCTGAAAGTACAGTCAGTGGCCAAAGCTGATAGAGTTGGCAACCAGCTACAGCTAACACTGATGTAGCCATAGTCCTTGATCTTTCTAGTGTTCTCCTGAAGTGGGTCAAATTTTCCATGGGGACCATCATGGGAATTTCTATAATCATAAGCATAGTTTTAATAGTGTCACTGTATTTTGTCATTATTTGGACATTTTTAAAGAAATAACTAGTATACATCAAAGTAGTCCTCACTGTACTACTTGGGAGTCATCTTTCAACTAATTTTTTTCCAGCTGATACTCTGTTACAGGGGTGAACAAGTGAAGATACTAGTTTTTGGTCTTAGATGATTTTTCATATTAATTCCCTCACTCAACAGCATATTTCTGAAGACTCATGTAACTGCTCGGTGATCCTGAGGCAGGAAGCCCTGATTATGATCAGTGATATTTGAAAAGAGAGTAATATTTTTCTGAGACTCTCTCTTTGTGTGTATGCCCAGTCAGTGCTAGCCCACAGATACTTAGGTTCTCTTGTCTTGTATTTTATGTATCCATATACCCAAAATTGCACTTATTTATTTATTTGTTTATTTACAGGATTTTGTTTATCATGATGAAATACAAAAGAATTTTCCATGCAGTGAATTATTATAGATAAACACAATCAGAAAAAGACTACAGAAGTTCAAAAGTCATCAATCAGAGATTCATAATCATGAACGAGGCTTAAAATCTTTGGGATGTAAATAACAAATAAAAACTAAATAAAAAATAAATAACAAATAAAAAAAAATATTTGAGGCTACATTTCATTCCTCCAAATATGAGGGTATTCTCAGGCTTGTAGCCTTCATACTAAGGACTAGAAACTTCTTTTCTTTTAATGAAAACACCAAGCCCCAGTGACTTGTATGACTTCAGGAGCCAGGGATTAAGAAAAATATGAAACATCATTAGACATATAATAAAATCCCTATGATAGAATCACCTGAACTGGCAACAGTAAGGCAGAAGGCCAACTTTAATTTAACCCTGGAGTGTGATGCAACAGTCACACAACACAGGTCACATCTGTGAGGCAGAACTTAGCTCTCAAGGATACTCAAATTCTCTTTTATTGAATATTCTTCATAAGTACATGCAGCTTTGGCCTCTGAGAAGACTTATGGAAGAAAATACTGTGAAGTGTAACATTGTAGACCACTGTACAGGAGGAGACAGGTTTTAAAATTCTTAATCAACCAGTATCTCCACACAAATTTCACCAAACACTGTTACTGGTGATCATCTTATACACTTACTAAAAGAACAATGCTTTTTCTTACAGCTGGGAATAGCTTTTATCTTGAACTGAATAGATTCTATGAACCTACGGCTCAGGTGTAGAGAAGTAAATGAAACTCTTACTGTTTTCTCCCAAGTAGATAGGAAATGGCCAGATCCTGGGCATCCTGCCTACATCCACATATTTGGTGATTAGAATAAGTAAAAATGAAGCAGTAGCGGCTTTTTGTTGACATAGTTATCAAAGGGTTCTTTGGAGCTCAGAGGTGCCTGCTAGAAGTAGGATGTGCTCTACAGCTGCCAGGCAGGTGAGCACTATACAAGATTGTGTTTAGTAATGGGTAGCACCAATTTATCTGTAAAACTCAGAGGCCTCTCCAGGGCCTCTGAGCAGTGGGAGTTCACAGTGCATCATGCCTCTTTGAATTTCTAAAGCAAACAATAATCAGCCTGAGTGCTTAGAATGCCCAGCAGAAAAGCTGCCATTATAAATGTGAAGATAAAAAGGCATGGGTATAAATGAGGCAGTGCAGGGAAGGAAATACATTTTTCTGAAACCTAAGCAAACCTACAAGTCCAGTAAAGGAAATGAGAAAGAAGCCTGCTGTCTTTCAGTTTGTTCAGGGCACTTGGACAGGGTCACCCCATCAAAGCCTTATAGGATACAGGTACAGGACCTGAAGATAAGCCACCCAGATTATTGAGTTATGTCTCCTATCTGACAATAAGCATATTGGGTGCTTGTGTTTCGTTAACTTCTCAAATCACATCTTGAAA
>VZRR01011043.1:85000-87500 GCA_013398015.1 Oreocharis arfaki
TATAAAAAATATAGGCAAAAAAGGTGTCTAGGAATATATTTGTATATCTTTTCCCTTCTAGGACTTTAATGTAAGCAGCAAGCTTTAAGATTTCAGTAAATATACAGGGTTAAATTCTACTCAGCAACAATTCAACTGTATTGACTTTTGAGGAGTTTCATGGGGATATGAGACATCAAGATTTGATTTGCCATGTGAGTAAAGTAATGTCAATATTCCTGTATAACATCAAGCTATTGATAAGTTTATAAAACTGTCTTTGTTTATTTCAGTTAGGGTTTATTGTTACTTCATACACAGAGAGCTCAGAGTAAAATGTCAGCCAAATCTTTAGGGTTGGGGTGGTTTTTGTAATTTCTCTCTCTGTTTAAAAATTGGACTGAATCTTATTCTGGCAGTTGTTTATGTGCTTTGGTTTGAGAACTTGGGACTTCTTCCCTAATGGAATAAGTCCTATACAGGGTTTTCCCGGTAGAATTGTGCATCATCATATTTCCTTTTATAACTTCATGAACCACAAGCATGATGTGAAATGTTTGCAGATGCGACAACGCTCCACACAAATAAAGAAAAAAAATTTACAGCAAAATGCAGTATTTATTGAGCCAGGCCATTCAGGTAATGATACAAAGAACTGAAATATATGTACTGTGCTCCCTTCCATTTACCGTACTAATGCTGGCACCATTATCAGGATGCAGCAATTTCTGTGCAGTCAGAAGGTGGCTCTAGTGCTTTAATTTTGCTATGCTGCCGACAATAAGATCCAAGGAATAGAAATTACTTTTGTGCTACATTTTTTTCAATCAATTTAACTGATGTTCCAACTGGAACACAACATTTGATTTTATATATCAAACAACTTCACACTCATGAACGTGTGCACACTCATGAATTTTCTACTTTTTAAGGTTCAGCTGACCAAGTGATAAAGAACAACAAAGCAAACCAAACCAAAAAATTAAATTATTAAAGTTACATCTGACACCCCTGAAACACTTCCCATCAACATACCAAGACGTATGTAATACCTTTCACTGAGATACCATGAAGAAATCAGAACTCCTCTCCTCTGGCAAATCAACCTTTGCTGTCTCTGCAGCAGTCTCAGAGAATTGCTAGTTATTGGGGCAATTGTTCTGGGCTACAAGTTCAGGTGTATAAAGGCAGATTAATCAGCCTTTGTGTAGGTGAAACACAGAGGGGACATTGAGAGGGGTCATGCCTGGACAGATTAGAGAAATGCTGCTTGCCCTTCTTCCCATCACACTGGCTGCTCCTCCTGATGGTTCACAGCCATTAGGTGCTCATCAGCACAGGCCCTCCCCACCCCCATTACTGGTTGCTGGCCCTCTCCAGCCTGGCCTGTATTCTGGTTTTGGGTCCCCACTCCTGACCATCTCCTCCAAGGTGGCCCTGAGAGCTTGCCTGGTCTCCGCTAATTCCAGATGTGAGACAGCTGTGACAATCTTATGCACTATGGAAAGCTGTACACTATTCTTAGAATTTTTTCCCTTTTATTATTGTTATCATTATTGTTCTGAGAGCATCCCCTAAATGGAGATTTATAAGACCATGTGAATGTGTAAAATGTTGTCCCTGCCTTGACATATTTGCAGTCCTCAGAAAGTATCCAAAGTTCCACTGGCATGTATTTACATGAAATATTCCTTTTGACAGGATGGCTCAAATGAGTCAAACAGGATAGGGACAAATCTTTTGCTGTTTAAACTATAGAAATACACTTTTACAAGTCTGATCTTTTAAAATTTTTATTAAATGCTTATTATTTAAATAAGCTGATTTGACCTATGCCTGTCTTCAGTGTCACCAGTGTTAATTGTCCAGCTTTTTTAAGAGGTCAAAGTAGGCCTTGAAGAGACATTAGAAGGAAATAGAAGAGGTCAGACTGCCAAAACAACTGAATTCTGCAATATGGACAGGGGTATGAGGATGCCTTTGAATGGCTTTTCCTATTTTAATGAAAAATAGTTGCAGGAAAAGCTTTCCTTCATTTTTAATAAGTATTCTGTATACGTAAGAAATTAACATTGAAGTCCTTGAAATCGGGCACAATTGACATTTGTTGATCAAAATAAGTAAAATTTTTGAGCTAGTCGGGCAAAGATGAAATGGTTTTAAAAATACTTTATTATAATATGTCTGATTTATGAAATTTATTACCCAACTAGTGACTTTTAGAGGTCAGTCACTTGCTAGTTGAGTACATAAAAAAATTATTTGGAATTTAGTGTTTAACATTGAAAGCTTCTAGAAAGAATATGGAATTCATTAGATATAGTGTGTGGATCTGTTTTAATGTTGTACAGTAGTTTAATTTATTTCATATAACATGCAACATTTTCCAATAAAACATTTCTAAAGGTATACTTTTTTGTGTCATAAGGCTGTTTTAATAAAAATGAATTGTGTTTCTGGTCTTTCAAATCAATCCAAATGAAATACTGTACTTTACAGCATTTAAGTGGCTTTTTTTTCC
>VZRR01011043.1:92500-115000 GCA_013398015.1 Oreocharis arfaki
AAGTCCATCAAGTTGTGTGTCCTACTGTAGTAGTGGAATGAGGGATTAAATAAGCAACAAAACAATAATAATGCATAAATCCAACCCATAAAAAACCAAAATCATTTCCCTAGCCTTGTAGGAATCAGTTTGCATTCCAAAGCACAAGATTGGGTTAGTGTTAGGAAATGTTATTAATGACCACAAAATTATATAGGGTTTTCAATTTTTTTTTTAATGAACACAGCCATTTCACTTGGCTAGATTAGCTCTTGCATCAGTGAGTCCCTTGAGCTGACAGTTCTACTAGTTGCACTTAAGCAGCCATTCTTCTCCTGAGAGGGTAACTGCAGAAGGATGAAGCGGTCTGTAAGTTACAGTAGGTACCACAACAGAAAAGCTTTTATATCCATTTCCTTATTTCCCTGTCTGTTCTTTTTTATGATAGTTTTGATTTTCTTTCTTAATGGATCAACATCAGCAAAAATTTCCTCTTTTGAGAGTAACATCTTTGTGAATTCTGCCTGGGTGTTCAACATTGCTTCGAGATCTGCCTGATGATGATCCTGAGGCTGGGATCATGCTTTAAGTTTTTCAGTCCTGAGCAGTCATCTGCAGAAGAACACAAACCTCTCAAGACAGACTTATGTGACCTTTCCCAAAATAACTTATCTGCTGGTTCTTGGTGGACAGTGGAGCATGAAGACAAAACTTGAGACCAAGCGTCCTAGTCAAGGAGGAAAGCGAGAAGTTTGAAAGAGATTTTACAACATGGCTTAGAAAATAAAATATCCAATTTTTTCCACTTGGGAAGCATGGATATGAATTTGTTACTGAGAAAAGAATGTTATAAAAATATCCAGGCTGGATACAAGGTTATGCGAGCTGCTCAAAATGGAAAACAAAAACAATGTTTCCAAGAGAGCAATTATCTTGCAGCCTGAGGATTCACAAAAGGTGTTACCAGGGAGGACTGTGGCAAATTGTTATGAATCCTCATCTCTCCAAAAATGCCAGCTAAAATGGTCTTCCCTATCTGTTGCTTTCACCTCCCTTCTCTGATACTGGTCATTAAATCGATAC
Organism: Oreocharis arfaki; assembly: GCA_013398015.1. Lineage (NCBI taxonomy): Eukaryota > Metazoa > Chordata > Aves > Passeriformes > Paramythiidae > Oreocharis > Oreocharis arfaki. The sequence goes on from VZRR01011043.1 coordinate 93,563, forward strand.
TTCTTTTTGCAATACACATATTTTTTGCTTTTTTAAACAGTGATATATTGCATTACTACCTCAGCAATTTTATCCCACTCTGTATCATGGAGACCAACACAGCTTGCCTTCCTACCAGAGTCTTTTCAGTGAGACCGTGAAAGAGAGTGACAATCTCTTTAGAGCCTGGCTGTGTTACCATACATGTGCAAATGTTTTAACAAATCCCAGAAGATGTAAGTATAGCTTCTCAAACTGTCTGAAAATTAATGAATGACAACAAAATGCAAAATAAAAATCAAAAATAACTCTCTCTTTAATATTTTCAGTGTCTAAAGCAAAACTAAGGGAAAGCATTTTATTTATTTATTTATTTTAAATCTGAGATTCCGAGCTACCATAGCATCATCAAATTCATTCATGTTCAATTCCCTCCTCCCACTCTCATTGTCCCTGATTTGTTTCGGTACTTAGGGTTAGAGGAGCTAATGATGTGAGATAGCACTGGATTTATTTTACAAAAAAAGGCTCCTATTACCTTTAGTCTCACTTTCTTGGCAGTGAAGAGAAGCTTCATGTCACAGGCATGGTTTTGTAACAGGAAGATATAGAGAGTGGGAAAGATGGACAGTGTAAGCAAGAGATGGAAGAGAAAAGGAAAGAAAGCAAGCGGATTAGAGTGAATACCTCTATAAAGTTTTGGCAAAATATTCTGGCTTCTGGAGTGCTCTGCAGCTTTGGTTTTTATGAATGGAGAGAGAAAAAAGTGCTTATGAATAGTAAAAGCCATATTTTTGCCAGAAAACTTAATTCCTACTTTTCCACTTTAAAGTTGGAGACTCTGTGAACATTTTGTGAACTAGGCCTAAAACTTTATATTTTTTTCAGGTTCAAAACAGAACTGTCTTTTAAGATTTATGGGTTTGGATGTCTTTTAAAGTGTAAATTACTTTTTTTGCTAATATCAAAACGACAGCCTCAGGAGCTTTTCTAAAAGATGGGACTGCAGCAAATAACGCACAAGCTTCCCACACTGTGCTGTCAGAAGGCCTCCATGACATCTTACAACACCCTTGCTATTTCTGTCCTGATCCTCCTTCATGCAGGAGCTGACAATCCTGCTAAATCATGTGATAGGTTAGTGATGTGGGAAAATGTCAGCATGTGATTACAGTAAATCTCCAAACTCTGTTTCACTTTATGTGACCCATTCAGGATTCAAATTTAGAAGCACAGTGCGGTGAAGATGGAGGAGAGATGTGCAGATTACACATTCCTGGATCAGCCTGACACAGTAACACAGGGGTTCACTCAAGGAACAGACTTTCCCTCTGGGTTTTCCATTGAGAATGAAAGGAAAGGGAAGACAAACTTCAGTTTGTAGCAAGGGCTTCAAGGAAGTCCACTGGAAGAAGCTGAATTAAGAAATCCAATCTGCCTTGAATGCCTTTTTGATCAGCAATTCCCATTTGAAGGGCAGCTCCAAAAGCTGCTTCTGATTGTGCTGGGGGTGGTTGCCAGGACCATCTCTTCCCCAAAGGAATTTCCACCTTTGAAGTCCTCTGATTTCTGATTTCATCTTAATTTTTTATAGGCGGTACGTATAAGCAAATTAAACAAATATAGCCAAAATTCCCTACTGGATTTCACTGAATTTTCTTTGTTAAAAGAAGATTTGCTTAGAAAACCTTTTAATTAAATCATTAGTATGTGAGTTATGGATATATACATAACAGTGAAAGCTACCCATGTTGCTGGGAAGACTGTGTGATATTACATAGTTTGAATTTCCAGGTATATTATTTTCAGTAAAACTGTCTCAAGTCTCTTCCCCCTCCTAAGTATTTTAAGCCAAGTTGTGCAGTTTGTAGAACCCAGAAATGTGGAAGTACGTGGAGTGGGTCATTCCGTATGTTGTTAGTGTACATTCTGAAATCAGTAATTTCCATATAGTATAATATACTGTTGAGAGATCAGAAAATATAGGAAAAAAAATGGGTGCATAATTTTTTCTTTTTCTTCTCTGGTTACCAGGGCCAGGACCCAAGGGAATGGCATGAAGCTGTGTCAAGGGAAGTTTAATTTGGATATTAGGCAAAGGTTTTTCACCCGGAGGGTGGTTGGGCACTGGAACAGACTCCCCAGGGAATTGATGATGGCATCAAGCCTGTCAGAGTTCAAGGAGCATTTGGAAAATGCTCTCAGCCACGTGATGGTATTCTTGGGGTTGTCCTGTGCAGGGCAAGGAGTTGGACTCGATCTTTGTAGGTCACTTCCAGCCCAGAATATTCTATGATTCTGTGTGATTCTATGAAGGCAGACGTGGTAAAAAGTAAAGCTGGTGTCATATAGCAATGACTAAAGAGCAGAGGTAAGGTTTTGCCAACACAGGAGCAGCAAGGTAAGCAGCCCAGGAGCCTTGAGAGGATGGGGAGGCAAGATGGAAACAGCCAGAGTGTAGGAATTAAAGGACCACGTAGGTGGTGGTGAGTACACCAGTCACTCAGTAACACCTCAGAAGAGAGGAAAGGGCTGTATTCCCAGTGGAATACAGGTGAAAGAAACCCTTCCTTACCTCACCCATGCTAAGTTGTATTTGTGTTTGTGCTCCTATGGCCTTTGGAGAATAAGAAGCATATCACATAGCATGCTACCTTCCCTCCCAATTTATAAGTATTGCAAATATTTTTCTAATTCAGTTTCAGGTCTGTTCAGGAAGTGAATAGGGTGTTTTGTTTTTAAACCTAGAAGCTACATGCTATAAAACATAAAATAAAATACAGCACCACAGGGAGCCCAGCTGCCACATAGAAAGTTGATCTCTCTAAAACTCTCTGGCCTGAAAGAAAAAAATGAGTTTAGACATTTTTATAGGATTTCTCCAGCTAAAGCCCACCTTCAAATCCCACTAAACTTAGTATGTTTACATGTGTCAAATTTTCATTATGTAATAAACAAGAACATGTGTACAAATACGAAGAAACTAAAATCAGATGGCTGGTGGACTGTAGGCCACTGTGATTATTCAATTCCCTGCTGATATCTTTCCAGAATGTCACATCCAGCTGCAGATTTTGGCAACCTATACCCATTTCACCATCCTCAAACAGCTCTTTTTATTTCACAAAAATGCCTTTTATTATGCAAAAATAGACACTCTATATATTTTAGAATTGGGTAGCTCTAAAAGACCGATACCATTTCTAAATATCACTGGATTTCACTGTAAGATGTTATTCTTCTGTAGTATTGTAGAAGAAACTTACCCTTACTTAACTTCTCTCTTACAGTAACACCAAATGAACCAGTATTCTAATCATACCTTTTCACAGACTTTTACTAGAAATGGTCCCAACTTCTGGGAGTCTGGATATGTGGTTATGACATGTGCCTCACCAGCCACAGAGGATGAAGGACATACAAATGGCCAAGTGACGCACGAAAATAATAGACAGCTACTTGTCTGCAAAGATAAACAGAGAAACAGCAACTGGAGCTGCTTAACTGGGGGAAAAGGGCAGGGGGGACTAAAGAGGTGAGAGGCAGAAGAGGGCCTTGGGGAGCAGTGTGATGCAGAAAGGGCTCACCTCATCCTCCAGCAGACGAAGCCTGTTCTGCATCGATAGGGTACCAAAAAAAGGTAAAGGATTGTCAAGACCAGGCTTAAAATATCTCAGGCATCAATCACTCTTATTATTAATATAGGTCAGTGGATAATGTGTTGCCCAACAGACATAAAAGCAGCAAATATCACAAGTCTAAAAATCACCCAGGCAGTGCACATAATATAGAAACTGAGAAATTAAGCCGCTATCACTGTCTCACTACAAAGGCCATTGTGATAGACTCCTTTTCTGAAATAGGGAATTTCAGCATCTCAACACATTTTTGAGAACTTGGTACAAACAATGGGGAAGTTTAACAGCACCGAAGTAATGCTGTGGATAACAGTATCTTCCACTAGACTTCATATTCAGTAACTGCTGCTGTGGAATATGTGCGTTCTGCAGATAAACACAGATGCATGTCAGAGTTGTTCTCTCTGCAAAGACTGTCTGGAAATATGGGAAGATAATTTTGCCTCTGTCCTTTGAAACGGAAACCAGAAACTTCATTTACATAGCTGCCCTGCAGTCGGGGAAACCTGGTGATTTTTCATAGTTCTGATCAGGTCTTGTCCTCTTGGAAATTTTAGAGATAGTAAGAATTCAAAACTATTTTTTACAGAATTCTATCTTTTTATCCTCAAAAAGCACTTTCCTTCTCTGAGGGGTGCCTGTTTACAATAGGTTGACGGGAGCACAAAGTAGCAACAGCAATGACTCCTGTCAAGCTTATCTCAATAGAGTGAAACTTTCCTTGCAACATTTTTTGCCCTGTCTAAAACCACCGATGTGCTGCCAAAATTATCCTGGTACCCAGTGTATGAGATCTTAGTGAGCAGACTGTGATGAGGCAAAAGTCAGAGATTTGGCTAAAAATGGAAATGTTCTAGAACTCCTTGATCACCTCATCAGGACCCTGGGTAAAGTATAGCTGATGGAGCTGTCTTAACAGGGTTGTCAAAATATCTCTGACAAAAATCTTCCTCAAAAGAATATTAAGAAAACTAAGTAGCCATTGGTAAAATCAAATACTCTGACATAGATCAGAAATCAAAAGACAGAAAACAAAGCAAAAATAATGCATGAAATTTCAGTATCACAGACAGTTAATGTTTAGATATCTCAAGTTCTCTGATTGGGCAAAAGATGCTGACAGTTTTTGCAGCAGTTTAAAAAAAGAAGTGAATTTAGTATAATCAAAAAAAGATAAGAGTTTATCACTTCAGATAAATGCTCTTAATTTAGATAAACATGAACAAAATTTTTAATTCATGTTTACATGTAGGGTAAGACAGACCACAGTTGCTAACCTCTGCCTGCAGCAATAACTAAGTCATTTCATTTGCATGTAGAGATTTAATTTAGGTTCTATAAACAAAACTGTAGATTAGAAAGACTGAAAAACACACTGCTTTATCTGCTGAATGTCCTCAGGGCCAGAAAGAGAGATGATTTACACAAATCATCTCCAAAGAATCTTATTTTCTTGGAATAAAATAGTGCTATGCACCATTTTACAATACTTAATGAAATTCCTAAGCTCTTGTTGCAAGCCCTTTTCACATAAGGAGAAGGACCTTATAGTCTTACAGTTCTTGCAGGGTTTTATCCTCTATGCAGCCAAATGCAATGTGTTGTAAAGGTGCTCAGTACCAGGCAGGAGGAAGCTGTTTCACTGCTAATAATATTTTCTTCAGGACTATGATACATCCATAAATTTTTCCAGCAAGAAAATCTAGCAGCCACTCAGGGACAAACTATAGGACAATTGCAAGGGCCTCACCAGCTTTGAGGCAGTGAGAGTCCTTCACAAAACCAACTGTTCAGGAGAAAATCCTATCACCTCTCCACCTCCCCCTCATCACTGCCTTACACACACAAGCAGCAATCAATCGGCCCCCAGCTGACAGACACACTATTTTTTCTATTTAACAACCTCCAGGGTGGTCTCTTTCACTAATCCCCCAGGCTGTACAACTGAGCTGGATCTGAAGTAGCTTCTGCAGTCAGCTGTTGGGAGGTACATAAAATGTAGCAGCATTGCTTGTTGGCAACAAGGCATTCCTGTAAGTATTTTCCCCATAGCCCCCTCTCAAGCATACCTTTACACTTTCCTTGCACATTGTGCATTTGTTGCTTAATATTTCTGAGAATAGAATGGGATTTAAAAGATGGATCAGAGCAATGAAAACAGCATTTAACTGTAACACTCCTTTAACTCTGAAAGTTTCTGGTACAAATTGAAGTTGAAAATGGAGACAAAATACAACACTTTTTAAATCAACCAATTTGAAATATGGCAGTATACCATAAAAAAAGTGAGCCCACAAATTCTGCAAGTGAAGCTTTCTTTGCAGTGCCAAGCAAGCTCTCTCAGTTTGTGGGGACAGGTTACCTGTGTGGCACTTTACACCTTTCCCCCTTGGAGCTGACAAGGCTGGACTCAGCTCAGTGCCCACTGAGGGGTCCCTTCTGGCAGGAATGTGAAGCGTACCTTCCTCTCCCTGCCTAAGTGCTCCCTTTATTGGACTTGAGCAAATGCACAAAATTGACCTTTAAATCCTGGATATATTCACCAGGCCAGCTTCTCACTGAGCAACTTCAGTGCTACCTGACATTAGCATCCAGCAGGTTCAGTGGTAGCTTGGAGACATATTGTCCCCAAGCAGAACTCCCACGGATCCTCCACCCTCAGATATGAATATCATGGGCTATATTCTCAGCCAGCCAAGTTAATACCACCCTGTTGCTTTATAGTATTTTATACATGCTGTGGTCCTGGCCCATTTTTCAGCTTTATTCCCGAATCACTTGTGTAAGCAGTGTCAGAATTTGGTCCTAGGAACAAATAATATCTTTTTGAAAATAGATTCCTGGAAGATGAGGTAGAAATGTTTGATGCTGGTGAACCTTTAAAAAGGATTTAAGTTAGCTAAGCTGATTGGAAGGAAAACCAGCTAAAATCCTGATAGTAACATCAATGCATAAAACAGAGCACTCCTAAAATAAAATTAAAATAGGTCAGAAGTTTTCACACTAATACTTTCATTCATTCTGTCTGCTGGAATAGGTTTTGTGGAATCACTCATCATTTTAATGCCCTTAATTCATCCTGTTTAAGAACCGAATATTACATAAATTATTATCAAAGTTTTCTTGTAGCACTTATCTTATTTTTAACAACTAAAGAATTATTACCAAATATATACACCATACACATTAAAATGTGCAGAGACCACAAAACATTTAGATTAATACTAATGAGATAATCCACCTGCCTATTTCACTGCACAACAGCTGCACAGATTTAAAAGGGTTCAATTAAACTTTATTCAGTGCATAGATAATTGATCCAATGTGGAGAATGATGTCACTGGTAGGTTAAAAAATATGTTTTACCTTTTAAAATAAAATTGCTCCATTAGAAAAACTGGAAATATAAACCTGACACGTAAATCATTCTGGTAACTTTGTTTTATAGAGCAACACAAAGAAGGAAAATTAAGCAAAATCGCAGCAGATACAAAATGCAGATGCCCATTATTTCATCTCCTCTCATAAAGAGGAAATAGAAATCTAAATGAGACATTTCTGTTACTACCCTTGCATATGGGAAGTACAATTACTCTTTGTTATTTCACTTTATTTGTTTTTATTTTTTCCTGACAGCTTCCATTTTCTTAAAGGTTTTGCCTTCCTACTTGCCACAGCAATGAAACACCACCATTTTCCTATTTTAATTACTAATTTTAGATGGCACCAAAGTTGTGTAAAATGCTTTTTTAATAAATAGAGAGGAATTAATTTTAAAGATCTGTCCTGCCCACCATATGTCTTGGGCGCTCTAATGGTTGCTCTGGGAGCCTTTGGTAGACCAGGAGAACATATTCAGGACTCCACTCCAGGCTGCTGAAGATGAAAACATAGCTTCTTGCCAATTTTGTATCTCTCTCTGTTTATGGTAGTGGACTGCAAAATACATAATTTCTTGATACAACATAGCATTATTTTGACACTGCTAGTGGCAGTCAATAATCTGCCATTCCATCCACTTCATGTCAAGATATTACAAATATTAATACAGAGAAAGGGCAAAATATAATAATCATCTATCCACTGAGACATTACTGTAGTTTTTATCCTTACAACATTTCAGTAGCTATGCTGAGTTGGCATTGACTTTAATCTGAGACTGTCAAAGTGATTTCAGATTTCACCGAGGAAAAGGCAATTTAACCTGCATATGCCACCAGTAACAGGTTTCTCCATCACCAAAGGAGCTTTAAACAGCTTCTCACTCACCAGTATGTTGCACGGTCACCAGTGTGAAGGAACTACCTGCTCCCTGCTTAGACCAGGGCCCTGAATACTTCTGAGCATGTGAGAGCTATCCCAGAGCTGCAGCTGTTGGATACACTTACAGCACCTGAGCCAGATATCCAGTCCTCACTCCTGCCAGAGAAAGGATGATCTGCAGTGCTACTGGTGCACCCTAAAGTGATGGGGATTTCGAACCCAATTCTTTGAGTCACTTGATCAATACATTTCAGACAAGAAGAGCTGGAGACAAATTTTATCAAGCTGGATTAACCATTCAATCATGATTCCCTTTAATAGCTAGGGCATGATCTGTTACAGCAAGTATGTATCTCCTTCCCATTGGGCATGTAAAACTTACTATTGTTCTGACTCTAAACAAGAAAAAAAGTGCTTGAAAAAGAACTCCTCCTGAAAAGAGTGTATTTCTGTTACCTGTACGTAGCTGTGCACGTTAGATGAGTTTCTGGTGAGTGAAATAGAACAAGCAGTGCATGCCAACACCGTGTGCAGAGGTGAACATACCTAGAGAGTAAATCATGCTCCAGACGGTTTAAGTAGACCTTACTGAGATTCCTTTTCTTATCTATGATTTTGGATTGTTACTTCTTGAAATTTAGTGTAATTAAAGTTACTATAGATATATTTCAGACAGACGGATATATACACTTATTAATATACATACACATACCACAGTTCATTGTTCTTGACTGTGAGGGCATATGACTATTGACACTGTCAATTTTTATTTCATTACTCATCACTGCTTACTCCGAGTGCTAATACTATATTTCCACAGAGTTTGTGTGTGCTGCAATGTAAATTCTGACATTGCTAGTGTCAGTCACTAATCTAACTCATTCAGTTCATGTCAAGATGATACATCACAATGCTCAACAACTGTCACTCCTGCTTTAAATAGATCTAAATTTTTCTCAACTTTACAATTAAACACACCTACATATACGTTTCTTCAGTTCCACGTCAAGTTTCGCTTTAACAATATGACCATGAAAGTAAACCAAAATATTTTTCAAAGCAATTACTAGATGGATTGGGAGTTTTGCTGGTTTAGTTTGATTTCTACAAAACCCTTTTGAAAACTAGAAGCAAACTGAAAAAATCCAGACATCTTTAAAGTTGTTTGTAGGTCCACATTTTTCTCCTCCAAACACAAAAAGCACATTTTTTGTCACTAAATTGTCACTTCTGTATGCTTACTAGCACTGGTTTGTAGTGTGTCCAAATTGATGTTTAGAAACCATCTGTTTAAAAATGTTTACTAATATCAAGGGCTAACTAGAGTGTTTAAATTAACTAACATCACTTTGGTTTTGAACATAATTTAAAAGGAAAATCTAAGCTTGCTGCCATTTAATCCTCTCCCTTTTCTGGAGTTACTCCTCTGCCTCCCTGTTTCTGTGCTTTCGTTGTTAAGTTTATGTTATTTCCTACAGAATGCCCAAACTATGCTTATTCTTTCTTATGCTCCCCAAATATTACTGTATTTTTGTTATAGAGCTCCTGATGATATATCTTATTCTTTCTTTACCTAAGTTTAGCATTCGCTTTGTGGAATGATAGCATTCCTTCTGTGCTTTAACATAAACTTGCTTCTTTCACTTGCCCTGGTCTGGCCAGTGCTGGTGCACAGTGGAACCTGGTGCTGTTCGGGCAATTGGGCATATCCTTGTTTTAGCCTCTCAAGCTGAGCACTCTTCTGACAGCCAGGGCCAGGGAACAGGTTTGTAAAACACGCCAAGGACAGCACCTGTGCCCCTCTGCCTGTCTGCATCAGCCCGGGTGCAAACTGGTCTGTGTTTGGATCAACAAGGAACAAGAACTGGCACAGGGGCTGTTGGGCTTTCCTTTGTCGTTGGCAGGTGCTAAGGAAAGTCCTTCAGAGGACATTGGCAAGAACAGGTTAAGTACTGAACCTATAAAAGTGATAAAGCATTGTCACATACGTATACATTTCTCGTGAACCTGAGATCCCAGCCAAACTATCTGCATTGACATATTCCTCAAGAAAGTGTACTTAGGTTTCTTACCCTTTGCAGTTCTAAAAGACAAGTTTCTGTAATACAGAAAGCCCAGAAAAAGATGTATTTTTTGCAAAAAATATGCAATTTTTTGAACATAATTAAATAGTTTTCTCTTTTCAATTTTTCCCACTCACATTCAGCTAGTGTTTAGTCCTTAGCAAGACTAGAACCTTGAACGTTTTAAAGAAATGAGATTTTGGAGCACAGAAGCAATAAATAGTAGACAATTTAGTGCAGCAGTTGTTCAATATAAGTAGTATCTCTCACTTTTAACAACAAATAAAGTTGCATTGATCTGGACAAAAACAGTCTTAAGCACAGGAAAATCTGTGGTGCCCATGAAGTGGTTTTGGTTGAGTCTATTCCAATTATTTCATTGATTATGTGCATTTTTTCTCCACTGTATGAACTTACACATGTACGAGAACTTCAAAGAAATACATCCAGTGCCTAGCAGGATTTTCAAAATATCTAACCTTTTAAAATCATATTGGGGGTCTAGCTACATTTTTAAATACCTAAACATCCTTTAAAACCTGGTCATCTGCAACCATAATTTTTTCCTCATATAAGAATATGCAGTGTAGTTTTTGAATCTTCCTCCAATTTTTGTGGCTGTCTGACAGTACATTTTATACCTAATTAAATAAACATGAGGGGAAAGGGAACTTTGGTTTTGTTTTCATACTGATTTATAGAAGAATGCATTAAAGCATACAAGTTTTCTGTGTGAAGTAAGAAGAAAAAAAAACAGTAACACACTGATCGATATTTTTGCTTATTTTGCATAATCAAAAAGACATAATGATAAGAAGGAGGAATGGTGATTTAGTCCATTGATCTAAGAAGTAAATGCCTATTTACGATGGGCTAAGCTATATCACAGATTAACTTTTAGGGAGAGCAGTCGTGCTCTATGAGGTAGCATAAGAAAGCCTAAATAAGTTTGTTTATATTAATGAAATTACTTAAATCCACTGAATCACTAAAACAAGCCTGGTTTCACACAGTGCAACTAAGAACAGGATTTAACCCATAAACTAATTGAATTTTTATGGATGAGCATACACAACACATAGATAATGATGGAAAATGAAGAAGTCATATTTCCCATAGCAAACATAACTCCTCTAGATTGCAGGGATGTAGATTATATGAATGATTAAAATGTAACAGTAGTAGAAAATACTACCTATGCACTTGGAGGTCAAATTTTAATTCCTGTGGGAACTATAACTTTGAAATTTCTGACGCATGTATTTAAATTTTCAGACATAATGTTGATTTTCATGTTGAATATAATTTAGCTTTTGGAATCACATGTACCATTCCCATACTACTCAGTTCATCTCGCAATAAAGTATGCTTTTGAAGTAAGAGTGTTTAATATGACAGCCTTGGCATACCTCTGATTAATTGAGCTTCTTTCTAGGAGTTATACACACCACTTGATACCTAAAAGTCTGACCTGCTTTGAGTTAGGACTTGATCATCACTGCTCACCCCTCTCATGAGCAAACAAGCCTAATGACAGTGTTATGGATTCAGGAAAGGTTTCAGATGCAAACATGGTAGGCTGCACAGCTACGACATACATATATCCTTTATTTAAGATGACAAAAAACTTAAACATATCTTTGAGTACTGTCTCGTGCAAACAGAGTACATCACTAGCCTGGACACCAAGTTATTTAAAGCTATTATTTAGTACCGTAATAAGTAGCAATTTAAATACAAGGTGAAATCATTACATTGTCTTGTTTACTGCTGATGTTAATGTCAAGCTGACGTGTAATGCTCCAAAAAAAAGGCAGCCTATGATTTGTTATCATTAAACTGTCAGTTCTGTCGTGTAAGGCATGGATTCATACTATACTTCTTTCAGCACATCCCTTTATTTTCTATCAGTCAAAAACCGAAGTGTTTTAATTGTGTCTCTGCTATTTTTCTATTAACTGTTTCGTGCATTTTTTCTCTGGCCTTTTAATTGCAGTTTAATAGTGGTCATTAACACATTAAGGGGTGTTAGAAGAACATTTGAAGTCCTCTTGACTTCTACCAAAGTTGACACTTCAATGCTAGAGTAATTTCAGCTATTCATTTATTTAATAGTGACCTATGCAAATGTGGAACCATGTCATTTTACAAATTGACTGTAATAATTAACTAGAAAGGCAGAGTAAAATGAAACAGGTTATAATTAGAATAAAACTGCTACAGTATTACGTCAGCTAGAATAAAATAATCTCAAATGATTAAATTGGTTTCAATTATTAAGAATCAGTTTAATGTACCCACTGTTCTGATTTTTTACATTTCTCTTTTTTGTGTGCATTAGATGTCACCTCATACAATTTATGCATTTTATTCATCTTGGTAAAACAGGCATTACAAAAGTTTAATTAAGTAGTAAAAGACTTCATATTATTCAGTTGAATTCTAAATTAATTGCAGAAAGAAATGATAGTGCATAGTACATACCATTCACACACATTTTGATTAGATGCATCTATTGTTAGCTAATATTTCTCTATCCCAGTGTATAGATGGAAGTACCGATATAGAGGAATATGTAGGTGTACACCTAGAAATAATGGTTCTGGCTCCCACAGTATGCTTTTAACCCACACGAACAATATAATTTTCAACTATACTACCTAGATCTTTATCTTCAGGGCACTCATGTCACTGTTCATAATAAATACAGAATTTTAAAATTACATTTTCCTTAAAAATTTCACGTTGCTGATTCAGTTCATTTTGCAGATTGTGCATATACAAATACTTAGATGCTTGTAGGTGTACAAAAGCCTACATGAGATAGACATATTTGACAATAGGTAGCATATAAAAAGTTGTATGTTGAAGATGACAAGAAAACATTATTCTGATCCCGATTTTCAACATAGTGGCTTATTGGCAAATCTGTTTTCTTTGGCTTTACTTGCCACTTGTTAACTCAGCTTTGAGCTCTCTGCAAAATAATGCTATACATTGTATGGGCAGTAGGGTGGACAGCTTCTGATTTAAAGCCACTGTATTTAAGATGGAGCTTCTTTCTGCATACACACTTTAAAATTATTGTTAAATAAAATTAGACATGTTTTTACTTGAAAAAATTTTATTGTATTGCTTGGTTGACTGGTCAGGTACCTTCAGAGATTATGCCTCCCTGTTCTGCAGTGAGGCTACAATCTCTGATGCTTAGATTTGCAACTGTATATCAGACTGTAGCATCATTTACAAAAGTTACTCTTTTAATATATATTTGCCATTGCTCCTCTGATGTGTTTGGTTCCAGCAGGGGCAGTTAAACCAGTAACTGAGTGCTTGCATGCTGTGTTCATTATGGCTTTTACAGTATTTTTACAGTCTCCATTATGCAGTGATAAACAGTATTATGGTAAACATGAGCAATCTCAGGAGCATTACCTATGAAAGTGCCGCCACCAGTAGACGGATTTTTTAAAAAATATATTCTTGTTTGCAAAAAAAGTTGGTGATTTGAGATGATATCATCAGCAGAAGAGTATTTGGAAGAAAGAAACCTTACTGGTAAGTTTGATGATGGCTTCAGCATAAAAAGCTTAAGGGAAAAAAGCACTGTTAGCAACATATATGTCCCACAGATTTGGTTATGAAATTGAATGTGCTCCATGGCATCTCAGGATCAGTGGAAATCCCGAGGCTCCAGACAGTTAGTTACCTTCTTCTCCAGCTTCTCAGGAAATGGCTTTGGCAACCCATTAACCTTTGACCACAGGCCACCAGACAAGCAGTTTAAAATCTCAGAGCCTTTACCTTCCATATCTTTCATGAAGCAAGATACTGACTGCTGATGCAGTCAGTATTCCAGGTTGTGAAGCAGCTCTCTGACTCACCTGTCATACCCTTACCCTTCTTAGGGGTCCTATGAATTTGCTGAGATCACTTCAACACTTTCCAAATGGAATTAGACTTCTTTTTATTGTATTGTAATTAATGTTATGCAGTTAAAATAATTTATTTATTATTAATTACATTTTCCAAATGTAATTAAATTTCTTTGCGTGGAACAAAGACAATCAGTAGATCACAGTTAACTGTATTCATTCCACAAAATATAATTAATACAGCAGATTATGGTAGCTCAGTACAAATAACCCATTCCTGAATGTCTTATACCTGTTAAATATGGATAATTTACACAAATAGTTACTTTATCCTAGAACAATTGCTTTGCAAACCTTTGTGATGCATTTTCTAGAAATCTGCTTTTTGAGCACTTCCTATCACGTTTCAGCAAACATCAAAGAGCCCAAAGATGGCACACATAAGAATTTGAAAAATGCATCTCAACTTCTCAAAGAAATTCAGGAAAAGAAATATTGGCATGAGCAAACTATACAATAATGTACATAGAACTTTGCAAGAAAAGAGTCTAAAGAAGACTTGGCACTCTTTGTATGAAAGATCAAGGAAGATATGGCTATTGTGTGACCGATGTGTTGCAGGAATGTCCAGTGGCTGTAGCAGGAAGTTGAGAGGCAGAGAGATTGAGTAACATTGCTGGTAAGCCTTTGGCAAACCGTATGATTTCTTTAAGTCTTCAAAGTACCTGCAACCTACACCTCACCCCAAAAAAATAAAAAGCATGAAATAACGTCAGTGTTTGGCATGTAGTCTAAACTTGTTTAAGATCTAGAAGTCCTCTCCTGGGGCTTGGTGCCAGTGGAGAATGAAAGCAGGTACTCTGAGCCATAACAGCTAGCTCAGCTCTTAGGCAGCTATGGGACTATATAAATTAATGATGGGATTTAGTTTAGATAACCTAGCCTTCTCTAAACGACTTAGTTTTAGTTTAATTCTATTACTAACATTCAGCCATGGGATGGAGTAAAAAAGACTACCTATCCTGTACACTATCCTGAAACTTACCCAGTTCCTTATTTATCACTTCCATGGCAGTAGGAAGATGAGTATTAAATTAACCACTCATGTTGGCCCAGCAAATATGTCTCAAAACATCTATAAGTTGTTGGCTGAATAAGACTCATGTATGTTGAAAGGAAAAAAATCAAAATAAACTTCTGGGACCAGTTCTTTACTTTTCTTTCTCTAATTACTTTAAGGGCAAGAAAGTAAGAGAAAAATGTAGGCTATGAAATCCTCCATGCAGGGGAAGAGAAAAAAGAAGACAAGGATCCCATAAAACAATACTATTACTGCAGCTCATCCTTCAGTGCCGGTAATCTTCAGCTTACTCCACATCAGCCCTCAACTTTCACCCCCAACAGAATTGCTGTCATCAGTTATGTCACCCCCCCTCAAAGCTTTCCTGTTCTTCCCTCTAGTACAGTGACCAGTAGTAACCATCCTAAAGTTGTGAAGTAACCATCCTGTTAAACGAAATCAAAGTCTCTATTCACAAAATTCTTTATTTTATAAAGCTGCATCAACAGGAACAAACACTAACGTATCAAAACAGGGAACGAGAAAGAAACCTATACAGAAATATTCTTTATCCCACGACGACTCAAACAACTCTTCTCCTGCTAGTTGCAGCACTGGACTGTCAGAAGTTAATTGATTCTTCTTCGCTTTGTCAATTTTTTTCAGAATAACCAGGGAGATCTTCCAGGTTTACCTGTCTAGCAACCATAATTTTGAATTCTTTGAGCAAGCTAGCTTTGATGATTCATCATGCTTACCTGTATTTTCACAATTTTTCATACTCTTTTTATGGCCAGTAATAAAGCAAAAAATCCCCCAAACTTTTTTCCTTTTTCAAAAATCCTATTCGACATATTTTTGACATGTATATTATCATGTATATCTTAATAGTTACAGTGTCTTCTCTATAACATGTGTAGGGATGGAGTCACCAAGTTCAACAGTACCACTTGCTGGACTAAGTGGTAGGCTGCCAGAGTAGTGGAGAGATCCCAGCTGGGCTGTAAGCTGAAGTTTCCACAGATGGAAGGAAAGAACGTGGAGTGTGAGACAGGATCACCTTCCTTTTTTTCTATTTTGATCTTTTATTCACTAATAGCTGTGTACCTGCAAAGAGCAATTTGCTATTGAATGAAAAGGTTCTTATAAACCTGACTTGGACTGAAGTAGGAGAGCAGTACAAGCAGAAGTGGTCTGCTTAGATTTATAACACAGTCATGGCATAACAGGAGTCCATGGAATTTATGTGGAAGAGTTGGGTTTTCTCCTGGAGAATGTTATTCTTATTGTGAGTTTTCTTCTTCTGTAAGAACTTATCTGTTACATAAAGCAATTTAGGTCTTCAGAAACAGCGGTGACATCAGTGATGGGTGACACCATAGATTGTCCCTCTAGTAAAAATTTGGCTGATGAAGCGAAAAAAGTTTGTAGCTACAGGACTGATTGTGGCTACTAGCTTTTTCTTTTTGTAATTCCCATTTCTCAACTTCATTTGAGATTGACACTAAGCTTTGTCACTGACAGCTTGCCTATTTCAGTGAGATTCACACAAAGTAAACGTGTGAAAAACTGAAATGAGAAGGTTCTGTTTGTAGATTGTTGTAAGGCAGGAAAATAATATATGTGTTGAATGTGACTAGGCAGAACTTGAGACACAAGAATCCCATTACTTCTTTCCTTTTTGCTAAAGGCATATTTGACTTTGCTGTCAATAGCACTTGCAACAGTGAAACAGAAAGAAAGTGTGTACCCATATTGCTAAACTTTGACTACTGGCTCAACATATCAGTGCACATTTGGATATGAATGCATTTTTCTGGCAATGAGTATACAGCAGAACTGATTATCACAGTGGAGATAGATATATTCAATATTTAAACTTGCTTCCAAATTTTACAGCTATTTTTGTCACAGTTAAAATGCCAGGTATGGATGTGAACATCCACAGATTCAGTCTGATACCCAGTATGACTCTAGATGTACTCATCTCTCTTTATGATTTACTTCTATATTGCTATCTTCAAGTCTCCTTCATTCTTCTTTTTTTTTTTTTGATGTGCACATAGTATTAGGCTGCCATTTAACTTTAATTTTTTAAGCTAACTAGAAAGAAGGGGCTGAACAAATATCGGAAACATTTTCTTTGAGTATCCATTTGAATTAAACAGCCAGGTAACATTTGACCATGTTTGTGACCCTTTCATGTTTGCTTTTCATGAATTTTCAAGTGTTTGATCTCTGTTAGGGAATGGATTAGCAAAAAGCAAATTTGTAATTCAAATGCTGGGAACTACACCAGCACCAATTTAAAATTGTATATTCAGATATTATATTTGAAATTTGAAATTCACATTGATTTGATTAATGAAGTGAGTTGCAGCCAGCTCATGTGTCTCCATATGCCTGCTATTTCACCTGGGGAGGAAAGTGATAAGGTCTTCTCAACAATCTTTATGCCTAAATTTAGTCCTATTTTATCAATTCTGCTGGTGTCCTGGTGTGATTTAGTGCAGCCTCTGGGCTGTTCTAACTTCTATCAGTTGGGAAAATCGCCACCAACACTGCTACCATGGGTAGGGGTGGTGAGCAGATCAAATTGGCCAGGCTGGCATCTGGGAAAAACAACTGAAGTCGGTGAAGAAGATGTCTGACTTAACTATTTGAAATTTTGGTGTGGAGTGTACCAGCAATATGTTTATTGATTCTAATAATTCTTACCTACTTTTAAAATGTACAGTTTCACAAATAGTTTGGGAACATTCAAAAGTGACATTTTAAGACTAAATTATTAATTGCAAATTATTTGCTGAGTTCTGATATCACAGATAAAACTGGCAGTTCCTTCCCTCTCTGTTGTCTTGCAAGAAAAAGCGCCAACTGTGTGTTGTCACTTGACAAAACATGAAGATGCACCAAAACCACATTCCCAATGAAATACAAACACTGCAGTCATATTTGCTGTGTTCTGTATACATGACTGTTTAATCAGTAAAGCATGCAATCCTGTGGAACCTAAAAACATTTCTGAAGATGAGAAGTCTCATAGGAAATTTTTAATTTTTTTTTTTTTTAAGATAGGTTTTTGATGCATCTTCTCTTACCACCCATTTTGCCCCTGGGGCAATCAGTTAGCCAAAATCCATGGGGAAAATGGTCTTTCTTAGTATGCACAATAGCTTCACATTAAAACTTCAAAGCTGTTTGACATACACTAAGAGAAGTTCTAATTTATTCTGTTTTCTTTCAATACTGGCAAAACTCCTTGATCTCTACGTTCTGTCAAATTCATGGCCTGTCCCCTATTTCTTTCTCTATTTTTTTCCCTTTCCCAATGGTTGCATTTGGTAAAGGACCAACATATTAAGGACCATATTATCTGTGGACAGTGGAGATTGTCAGAAGAAACTGACTTTCATAAAAAGGGCTGCTTTCTGCCCTATATGCACTCTTTATTACTCATATAAATTTATTTTCTTCGGTCAGACTTTGTCCCCTTTTTTTCCTGTTAAAACAAACAAACAAACAAGAAACGGTTATATTTCTGCATCATTAATTGATATAATGCTGAGATCACCACGTCAAGGACATGGAAGGAGAAAATAGAGGTAACTAGATGGTAAGTGAAAATGTAAGGGCCATATGTGAACATTTCAGAGTTACCAGAAGCAGAAAACATAGCCTGAGCTACAAACACATTTTTGCTCCATCAGCGAGCAGGGAACTAATTCTTTGGCATATGCCATTCTTTCCAACCAAATTTCAGTCCAGCGATATGTGCAAAGCATAGGTTAAGATGACTTTTTTTTTAAAGCTGTTTGATGCTACGGACATGAATGTGTTAATATGGAAAATTTTTGGTTTTTTTCAGCAGAGTTCCATGAAGTACTTGTGTTTGTTTATTACTGTGAAACCATTCCGCAGACTCAGGCATTTACAGGATTTTTGGCTCAAACAGGTTGAATTGATCCAGGATTTTCCTGTTAAAAGCCTAGATAAGCTGGAATCAGCAAATACTGTCCATCATCTTAACACATGGACACGAAGGGAGAAGTTTTAACAAGCACTGGCTGAAGTGGGAAAAGCTAAATATAATAGATTATCCAGCTGAAAAAACAGACTGGGAATTTACTTCAGAAAACTCAACTTACAGAGTTTTGCCTAATAAACCACATACATGTACTGTAAAAAATCTCACTTGATTTCAAAGAATCATCACAGAGACCTATTTCACTCCTATTCCTGATAAAAAATTTGTTCCTGTCTTAAAAAGGTACATACACGAGTTAGGAACACTGCTTCTTCTGTTTTTCTGGACTTACTTTTTTATTTTCAAGGGCTTCAGAAGCAGAATAGGTGAGCTGTTTGGGACAAAATCTGTGCAAACTTGAAAGTGAATCAAACCCCAGAAGGGTTCTCCTTGAACAGTGGAAGGATGTAGTAAATCTTTTTTCAACTCATTTCTTGTTTTCACACACCTTCAAAATTTCAGGTTGTATTTGGCACTGGAAGTAGGAGCATGGAAAACAATGGAAAAGTTTGTTACCAGAGAATTTCCAGCCCAGCTTTGCAGGCTTAGAGTTTGAGCATGTGTCAGACTGCAAGCGAGTTATCTGACCCAAATCAGCCCTTCCCTTATTTGTCTATCAGAAGCTCAGCATCAAAGTAATCTTTACTTTCCCATACAATGGCAACTTCCAGAATACTTCTGAATGCATAGAATTGTCATGCTGAGAGATTATTCCTAGAAAGATGACACATGAGGGGTTATATCATTTCACCATTCAATCCACATTTCTTCTCTGCCCCTGACAGTGACACAGGTCTCTCTCTCTAAAACATACATATGTATTGAAAAACATGCACTTTCAGAATCAGGCATGTTGTTAGAAATGAATTATTACCAGCAATATCTATCTTCCATATTCTAGTTATATATATATATATAGGTACATGTGTATACATATATATGTGTCTGTATATATCTATTACACATATTATATATGTGTATTTATATATACTTATATTATAAATACCATATTCCTGCAGTGTGCTGCATGAACCTAAGCACTTGAAATATAAATAGTACGTGTAGCAGCTACCTATCATTCAGCAGTGATATATATAATGGTGTGTTTAATACTCATCCTAAATATCTCAATTCAGCTGTTTTCTACAATTTTTTTCTGCTACATCCTAAATCTGGTTTTTGTTTTTAACCTTCCCCCAGCTTTAAAGTAAAATTCTACATTTAATTTCTGCATTCATTACTCCCAATCTGACAATTCACTTAATTTTAAATGAACAAAATAGTATATTTCAATGAAAATAAACCTTCACATCTTTGGATTATTTTTTACTGTTTAAACAGCAACTAAGTGAATTTTATGGGAAACATTTTCCTTCATGATGCATTAACTTGTGAACGGCTTAGATAGATACAGAGCTGAGAGCTCTCTGCAGGCTGCAGGCCACTGCTGCTTCAGTCAGGTCAGAGCTGTGCACTTACCACTTAGTGGGTTTTCAGGCCTTGACATACCTTAGAAAAGACAACCCCTTTGTAGTACTTGTCCCTAGAGAAAAGTTGCAAAGGGTGTTGAACTTGCTGCACACTGAGCAATGTTTAGCACCACGAAAAAAACCTGTTGTGAAGGAGCTTGCAGAGTGGTACTGTTGTGCTGGGGAGCTCTCCTGAAAGAGCAGACCTGGATGAAAGGCCAGAATTAATCTGTCCAGTACTGATTTTACAGCAATGACAACAATGACTCCTGTTTTCTGTGTGTGTGAGCAGGTGTGTGGGTACATGCCACACGGGTACAATGTTGGGCATGCACGAGCTGTTTGCTGCATCCCGCTTCCAAAAACCAGTCCTGCCCTCTTTTCAGAGTAGTTCTGACTTTAAGCACAGATATCTTTTAAGAACATTAGAAAAGCCTACTTTTAAATTAATTTTTTTAGCTCAAGTTTAAATGCTCCAAGCTCATCAAGTGTCTACTTGCAATCCTTCATTTGAGCTTAAATAGTCAATTGGCATTGCTATGTTGGTTTGACATCAGGATTTCCTGGAAAATATAGTTTAAGAAGCAGGTTCTCACCTTCAACAAGAATCCAAATACATAGATTTTTTTTTTTGAAAACACCAAAAATATCCCTGTTCAAAAATTAAAAATTGATTTCATGCCTGTTAAAAAAAAATCAAATGAGAAAGACAGTACACCCTGCTGGCACGACCAACAACTAAATACTCAAGAAATATCAAGCTACTTATTCTAATTGTTTAGTTTGCTTTGCCTTCTTCTTTTCTTTTTTTTTCTATTTCAGTTCCTATTTTATAGCCTTTTCCAAGAAGGTGCTTGTTAAAACAGTCTTTCGGCAGGCTGTTTTCTACTAAACCCCTCGAAGTGGTAGAATGGAGATGGCAGAAGCCGAATGATGACTTTAAAATGACTGACAACATCATTCCCTATTATTACTGCCTTGTAGACTGCCAAAGAACTAATGTACTTCAGACATCTAATGTAATTAATTCAGAACCACAAATCTGAATCACAAATCTACAGTAT